>JADBJO010006500.1:60000-67500 GCA_016801955.1 Conus betulinus | reverse complement strand
TCTGATTTATTTCATTCACCTGTAAGAGGACTGGAGGTCATATGCAGATCTGGAGATAAAGCTAATGCTGAGAAAAGTCATACACCGAGTTTCACTCCAGCTATAAAAGCTTTGAAGTGGGTACGCTGGCGTGCCCTCTATTTTTTTTTTTCCTTTGCATCCTCTCCTCTCCTCTTTATCTCCTGTATTGCCTTGCCTTTCTTTGGTTTCCATTTTGTCCACAATCCCGTCATTTCTGTTGAGCTCAGTAACTGTCTGTCGGCGAGTACGTCTTGCTTATTGCCTGATATACAGATGTACTTTTTTCTTGTTTTCTTCTGCTTATATTCCGAATTTTCAAACATATGTTCTTAACTTTGCTTTCTCGAAAAAAGAAAGAAAGAAAGAAAGAAAGAAACAAAAAGACTAGTCTGTTATCCATGGACTTTATTCTGCCAATTGCTCGAGGTTGGTTGTCCATTTTTAACCTTTCAAGAAGTCATTATACGGCCCTCCAAGGTTCTCCATTGGTTCTCCTGTCACCATTGGAATGATTTTGTTGGTTGCAGTGCATGCGACTGTTTCAGGTTCTTTTCATTTCCGCTGTGTGAAAAGCTCTGCAATTTCTTTCATATAAAATTCATCATTTGATGAGGCAAGTAACTCGACCAATGACTTCATCATTTGTTACTTTTCATGATGAGTCGTGGTCGAAAGTACGGTTACATAATCTATGATGGCCTTTAAAGGGGGTATTTGGTGTCCATTTCTGAAGGCTGATGGACCTGTTCTCATGGCTGCTTTTAAGATGACCTCCATGACCTCCGCTGCGGGACACAAACACAGTACTGGGAAAACTGTACAGCTTCCAGTTTTTTTTTCAAGCTCTTCTGTTGTGCATTCTTCTGTGCGGAAAATTCAGTTAGAAGCCATAAACGTACTTCAGAAACATGTTCAGTGTGTGATTACAAAAGTTGAAGTGTTGAGCCGCCAAGTGAACGCAATGAACATTAGAGTAAGAAGCCTTGATCTGCTGATCTTCTTCAGGCCAGACGACGACAACAAACAAGCGAGGCAGGTAAATATTTACCATGAAATAACAAATGTGGGCAGACAATCCTCATTTTCAACGGAAATGATTTAAGGGGATGAGTTGGACGGGGGAGAGGGGCGGGGGGCAGGGGAGAGGGGGAGTGGGAGAAGACGACGTTCAAATATAGATGATAAATCCTTCACTGACAGTATTAGGAATCACTGCGTTCCGTATTTGGAAGAAAACCATTTGTTTATACCTGCTCAGAGTCCACTTTCTTCTCCTTGATGAGAACTCCTCAGTGAGCCCGGTCTTCAGCAGCTGTGACAGCAGTCCCAATGTACTGTACTTAGTGTAAAACACCACCTATAATTTCTGTGGTATTTCCAACGTCGCGGATAAAGCATGGCATTCCAGTGAACTCCTACAGGCACAGTAAAAGAATTGAAAAGAGGAATGGAAGAGAGAATAATACAGAAAAAAAAATAATAACCAAACGCTCGTCTGAAAGAATGAAAATAAAAAAAAAAAACGTTTAAGCTTGTACTTATTCAGGCAAATGGCAGACGGAAGTTAGCAGATGACAGACCAATGTGGATTCCCTGGCAAATACATGTTCTGATGTCGGCCGTTCATGCTGATCCCTTCCTTGTGGCTTCTACTTGTATTTCATATCAGCACTAGCACAGTGGAATCAATGGAGGCCAAAGTCCAAAAAGTATACAAGGAAATGGCTGGGTGTCACTGGCGTTGCACTTTACTGCCGCCAAGCAACGCTGAAGCTTCTTCTTAAATCCATCCTCGAGGAATATGAAGTAAGTAAACCATGCCTGAGGACGCCGATGAGATCAGTCCGGCGCAAGCTAAAGACTGGCTCAAAATGAAAAGTGTGGGACGCAGTGGACATGGCAACAGAAACCCTCAAGATCAGGGAAATAACAGGTCACACACAGACAACAGATAGGAGCTGGGATCAACAGAAATGAACTGGTGGTCAAAAGCAAATGGAAAGCAAAGAGAGACATGGTAACAGACGAGCCGGAGAAAGAAAAGGATGCCAAGAAAATTCAGTTGGCGGTCCAGGAAGACCAACAAGGACACTGGACAATGTGGGAAAACAGACCTAAAGAAGTCTCACCTGGAATGACATTTGGCACATGGGCACCTCTCAGAGTCAGCTTCATCCTCAGATCTGTTTATGACCTCCTGCCCTCGAACTCAGACTTGGTCAAATGGGAAAGCAGACGACCGTACATGTCCACTTATCATGACAAACAATAGTGGAACACGTTCTGAGTTCATGCAAAGTAGCGCTTACCCTGAGAAGGAAGACATGGAAGCACAACCAAGTAATCGAGGAGATCGCACTGCCTGAAGAAGCTCTATACCAACAAAAGCTCCAGGACTGAAGTTCTACACGGCAGGAGGCCACAAGTGATGATCTGGAACAGCTGAGATATCAAGTGCATGAAAGTATGGTTTACTACACAAAGTAGATGACTTGAAAGTCACTGCAGACCTAGAGTCGGAGAACCATCCAGAGATCATCAGCAAGAATGGCATGAGACCAGATATTGTCCTCCACTCAGGTCTATCAAAACAAATGATTCCAACCGAACTTA
The DNA here is from genome assembly GCA_016801955.1 of Conus betulinus. NCBI lineage: Eukaryota > Metazoa > Mollusca > Gastropoda > Neogastropoda > Conidae > Conus > Conus betulinus. The sequence continues at coordinate 64,866 of JADBJO010006500.1, read as the reverse complement.
CTATGCCATACAAATGCAGAATGGAGCAAACTCAAATCTGCAAGACTGAGAAATATGCCATTCTACCCAGGAGCTTTAGGGATCCGGCTTCCAGTCCCATGTTCTTGCCATGGAGGTTGGAGCCAAGGGATTTTGTACGCAGCATTATGATCTCATGAGACAGCTTGGGGTTTCAGGTGAGAAGAAGACGAGAACCCTGAAGGGGAGCTGAAAAGAGTTTCAGCTCGATCTGGTTGAGGAGGAAAAAAGTGGACTTCATAAGGCTTAAATTGCCAACTTAGAACAGACGGCCATTAGCAGCGGAGTAAGACACCTTTCTAAAATAGGCAAGAACAGACGGCCATTAGCAGTGGAGTAAGACACCTGTCTAAAATTGGCACGCCTTGTCCATCCATTCAAAAGTTGTTGGTTCAAATCGCGTCAACGCCAGAAAAAAGAAAGGTGACTGTAGAAAGGCATCTGGGAGTCATGTCCTGGACGCTGTCCAACCCCTTTGAGAAAGAGAAGTTCAGGGCCAAAACACTTGTCTTGGGGGAAGGGGGGGGGGGGGGGGCGGTTCTTTGAAGACCTGCTGTCAAGCTCTCCCCAGAGTTTCTTCAGACTTCAAACTAACTGCTACCTTTTAATGTGTTGTCTGAAGAGTCCACTTGATCTCTCCCTTTCATTTGTTTTGGATCTTCAAGCATAGTATCCCGAACTTACAACTATTCTTCGTCTGAATCATCAGGGTGGACGTCCTGGGTACTGTGGTTTATCTAGTCTTAGTTTTTGTGACTTCTTGCATGCTGTCACAGTGCAGTTCTGTTCATACCTAGGATCTTCACACTGCTACTTCCCCTCCGTGGATCTTGGCAAATTGCCTTCTACAGACACGCAGGAATTCCACTTTTTGTTTTGTGCTTGTACAGCGCTGTGGATTTCCAGTCGTCATTGGATTACTGGTGATGGATTCATTATTTCTTTCATCTTTTCATAGCTCCTGTAAACATCTTTCGGTAATGGAGAAGGAAACAAGTAGAAGAAAAGTTGGGGAACCAGCCCACACAGTTTTCTCAGTTTCATATGACGTTTCCAGGACATCTTCCAATCTATGCACGAAAGTCGAGAGCTGGGAATGCGCCAATAGGGAGAAACTCGAATTAGAGTTGGACAGAAGGTCATGAGAGAGGAAGTGCCCCTTATGCAAATGTTTCTACCCTTAAGATCTTACACTCTGACATGGACATTTCACAGCCTGGTCATGACTCCTGGATACCCTCCCGCCAGCATTTTTCTGCTGATGCTGTGATTTGAACCTGCCCGTCCAGTATAGTCATACAAGAGAACAAGCCGTTGCCTGGTTAGACATATTGTAATCATCTTGACGTCGTACATTTGTTGTAAGCAGAAGAATTTTAACTCTATGAATTTCGCTTTTCTGTCTTCTCGACCAAATCAACCTCAACTCTAAGGTGCTATTGTACCGCCTTTTGGAGTCTTGTCTCCTTCTTTAGAGAACTGAGATTTGTTTCACCAGTTCAGAGGCAGATGTGCATACAAACCAATTTGCTCCAACCCACACATGCCGGCGAGTCTTGTAGAAAGAAAAACTCGTGGAGAGTGTGGCAACAGAGAGTCCTCAGAAGAGAAGCCCCCTTCAAGCAAATGTTTCGGCCCTTATCTCCTGACACTCTAGGGGGGTTAGGCCACACCCCCGTTCATGACTCCGGATGTCCCTCTGCTGTCCCTTTTTTTCCCCCCTATCTTGGGACGAGCCATGGCTGGGATTCGAACCCATGCCCCTCTGGACATGCTCATTTTCCACTTAATGACTCGCGCACTAACCACTGAGCCACTGGGACACCTGATATTTGTAGGAAAGTTAAGCCTTATGAAGTTCACTTTTGTTCCCTCCTTGACCAGATCCAGCTTGGACACCTCTCTGCTGCTTCTGCCATTGCTTTCAGGGCTGTGGTTTTTTCCTCCCTGCAACTGAGAGCTGTTTCATGAGGCTGTATGCAGACGTTCCTACAAACCCCCTAGCTCCAATTTTCTGCAGTGAGGACTTTGACCTGATAGCCTTCTCTCCTAAGGCTGTTTGCCAGATCAGCATACTTTTCAGTCTTGTAGATTTGAGCTGTCTCCATTTTGTTCTCATATGGCATTGTGAGCTCGATCATGATCAGCTGCTTGGTTGACTGAGAGTGGACTACTACTATGTCTGGTCTCATGCCACTCTTGATAATGATCTGGGTGACTCTTCCATTCTGGGAGGTCTGCAGTGCACTCCCAGTCATGTCATCTACCCCGTCCAGCAGACTCTGCCTGCATGTTCCGAGTGCCACTGTTAGTTTTGGCCATGATTCGCTGCCTCCTGCCGTGAAGAATGTTGCCGGTGCTTTTGGAGTCCTGATTTTCCCTTTTGTGGTGTTGGTACAAGCCCAGACTACTTGTGTACATCTCTGTAGATGTATGCGTTGTCCATTTTGTGCTTTTGTATCGCATAGTAGGTGTACGTGTTTTGATGAAAGTGAATGGAGCTCTGTATCCCATCTTCTTGTACCCTAGGGGGGTGTGTGTGTGTGTGTGTGTGTGTGTGTGTGTGTGTGTGTGTGTGTGTGTGTGTGTGTTCTTCATTCAGGAAAGCCTGCTGTGCAGTCACAGTCATGTTCTTCATATAACACATCTCATTTCGATGCAGTGTATCAGGATGCAGTTTTGCTCCAAACGATGATGTAGAGGTTTCTGCGATATACACTGTTATTGCTGGAACTTCAGATGGCATGGAGTTTTCCCCTGACAGTGCTAAACGCATATGCAAATTTTTTTAAGCACCTGGTTTTACCTTCATGTGTACCTCCCTTGGGTTAGCGCTGCTACACATCAGTTTAGGACATGTTCCACTGTAATTTGCCTTACCAGTGTGAACGCGCAGGGTCACCCGATCTCTCCCATTTCACTGGGTCTGTATACGAGGGCAACATATGATATACAGAAGTGAGGATGCAGCTAATTCTGAGACAGACATCCGCCACATTTCATTCCAGCTGAGACTTCATTGAAGTGCGCCTTCCCACACAGTCCATTGCCAGTGCAGTCTTCCCTGGATTCAGTAGCCATCCTTTTCTTTTTTTCAGTTCTTCTCCTGTATTACCATAATTCTCTTTAGCTTTTCATTTTGCGTTTGACTGTCGTTTCGTTTCTGTAGATCCTAGTCCCTGTCGGCTTCTGCAGACCATACGAAGATAAGTCTGAATTGCCCTACTTTCACGCACATTGCTGCAATCATAGAATGAGGCTCGGATTAATTTTTTTTGCCGATGTATGGCAAGACCAAAGACAAGCCCACAGAGGCAGTTGATGATTTTAACGGTGGAACTGCACTTCTAAGGAAACATCATCCGGGAATCAGCAAATGGGTATGCACCCTTAAAATACAAAACACATCAAAGACTCACGAACACTTATCCTCATATACCTGTGAAATACAGGTGTGGAGTACATTTTGGAACATGAGCTGATTTTCAGAATCTTGGGGATGTACTGCCATAAGCTCCAGAGTTGACATGTTTTCATGCTAAAGCCTGTCAATCCTAGCTCATCTCAGTGTACACTTTGTACATTTATACATTTGGGTGATTCGACACTTGTGTTGTAACGCGCACATTTCTCTATTAGGCCCGCTGTTTTATAGCAGACGATGTTTTCTTTTTTTGTCTTGATCGCCCAGCATCGTAAGTCTTCGAATAGGTAATCATTCTTGCAGAATCGACGTCCAGCGTGTTGACATGTTCGCTAGGCAACCATCTTACTAATATCACAGAGTCAATAAAAATAGTTTTCAGCTCACATCTATATATTCCAGTAAGTTAGAGATCGACGACGATAATCGATCGTTGGAAACCTTGGGCGTTTCTTAAAATCTAATTTAACACGCTCGTTATGTTGGATACTGATATGAAAAGTATAAGCAGTCACACAGACGTCATACGATAGGAAGAAGTTACGTCATCGTAAATATTACGTTCGTCTGTACAGTTGAAATCTAGTATCGTGGGTGCCAGGCAGTTTTTATATATCCTTTCGCACGATATTTTACTTTTATACCTTTTCTCTTAAACACCAATTTTTGGGTACCATCTTTTACAGCGATCAGTTGATGAGAAAGAACAGGAATCGAAAAAAAAAAGTTACTTTGATTCGATTATTATTATTGTTATCGTGGTGCACCGCCAAGTCCACAGGAGATCTTTCTCGTAATTCTGAGAGGGTCTAGCTGGTGAGTATTGGAATGCTTTGACCTGCAGTGGCCGGAGTGAAGACGTTGTTTGGTGCCGTATCTTAGTTGTTGTGCTCGTGCGTTCGTTAGTGTGTACTTCCTCTACATCGTCGAGCGCATGTGGATTATATGAATGAATATGCTGGTTTGCATGTGTATCGAACATTGTTAATGATCGTTTTTTCGTGTATCATGTTCGATTGGCATTAAGTTGCGTGCCCACACACGCGCAGTCCTGATCGCACTGATTATGCGTATCTGTAGAAGTGTTGATTTCTTTGAGATCTATAATATTGATGCCATGCTTCAAATCGTCTGTTGGGTAATCATCCGGCACCTTGTCTTGGACTTAAAGTCGTATTGTGTGAAGAGAGCGCCGTCAGCGTAAAAAAAAACTTGTGACTTATGATCAGAAATATTTGATATTATAATTGTTAAATATACTTTCCGACGGATACAGATAGTTGGGGGTAACGTCCTTTGCTGCGTGTGCCGAGATGGTTACCCGGTGCGATATAGGACATCGATCTCATGATCACTCCCCATTGGACTGTTCCAAGGGAGATCTTCTTCTTCATTCGTTTATCGTCTTCTTCTTTTATTGTCTT
>JADBJO010006500.1:0-55000 GCA_016801955.1 Conus betulinus | reverse complement strand
AACACAAAAAATAATCATGTAGTTGAACCTATTTTCCAGGCAGCTGTTCTAGTTCTCATCAAACAAGCCAGTATGTCAGGCAATCTGTACATACGTTGACAAACTCGAACCTCTTTCGTCGCAGCTGATAAACTCTCCCCACTTTCATGCAGACGGTCGTCATGGCTCCCTGACAATGGCCGTCTTACAGACGGGTAGACGTACCTGTGGGAGACTGAAGAAGTTTCAATGGACAACGTGACGGTGTGAAACGTGTACACTGTAACACACGACTTAGAACTGTGTGCTATGGAGATTCTTCTTTTTAATTCGTCTTCCCCGGTCTTCCCCGTCCAATGTTATCAGTCTGTAGTGTTTCATCGGGAGTTGTTCAAGCAAGGCCATTCTGTCTTTTTACGTGGACTTACAAACATCTTTTCTTTTCAAAAGTGATGTTAGCTGATCTCCAAACAGTATTAGGTGCTGCTTAATGGTTTGAAACACGTTTTTGTTCGTGATTTTTTTTTATCCTTGTTCACGCAACGTCGACACACCATCAGTCAGACAGAACAAAAGAGAGTTCCCCCTTTTGATTAATGACTAAACTTTTATAGAATTTTCGTAAAATTCTTTCTGCTATGGTTTCACACAGACATTTTTCTTTCAATTCAATACATTAACAGGTCCTCAGAAAATACAAAAAACCTTTTCTTTTCAAAATTTAACATCAACAGTGCCACGCAAATAGCAATTACCTGGTCCTCACGGACGTTTAACAGTTTTCTTTCCTGGCTTTGCGTCTCAGCCTCCTCGGCCTTACGTCAACTTAAAACACACACACACACACACACACACACACACACACACACACACACACACACACACACACACACACGCGCGCGCGCGCGCACGCACGCACACACACACAGAATGTGCCTGTGTCCCTGTCAATAAAAACAAGTGAACTACTCATCCCTACTTTATCCGAGGAAAAGTTTCCAGAGGTTTGCTGAGCCCTACATAGACTAGACATGGCCTTTGGTCCATGTTTACTTCCGAAACCTCCCATGCCTTTTAAAAGAAAAATAAGCTATGAGGCATGCGCCCTTGTCGACGCCTCTCGACGCCGTCGATGAGTTTTGTGGTCTGTTTCCGCTGCCCATCCTACAGATGATAAGCTAACCACATTGTGTTATCTATTCACTGCACGTGCGCCATGCATGCATGCACCACGATTTCCATGACTAGGTGGGCCAAGGCACAAGACTTTATAATCCTTCCGTTTCTTTTCTATTTTGAGGGCTTGCACAAGTGATCTATGGTTTCCTTCGCTGTACTCTTTTCACAAGTAAACATACATCCAACCACCAGAACTTGGGTACGCTCCTGGCACTGATGTGATCAGTAAATTTGATATTTCAAATCCTATTGGAACACCTGAATTGTATGGCTTGGAGACTACTTTTCAGATCTGTTATGAAAGCCTGTGTCTTACACGCATGTAGGAATTTGAAATATTCCAGTGCTCACAGGAGCCTGATTCTGTGCTTCAGGGGGATGTCATTGTCCTTCCATACAGCTTTTAGTCTCTAGATGGTGCTGCTGTGGTCTTTGATGCCCTTAAGGGACTTTCTGATTCATATCAGTCTGTGCAAATGAGGTAATTATAGCACAAATCCTTGCTTTTGTACCTTGACAGTTATGTTGATTGTGGCTGTGGAATTGCGGCTGGCCATCATCCTGGTCTGCTAGGAGTCACTTTCCGTGCCATGTCATGCTGATTTTTCGCTCAGTCTCTTAACAAGCTGGCAAGGTCTTTATTTTATTCCCAGACAGGCCATCTATGTCACCTGCAAAGGAAGGTTTGTGGTGGTTTTCCTCCAGCGGTGACGTGCAGATATGATCTTCAAGTTCATCAGTCTTGATGCTTCCAGAGGTATTTTGAAAAGTGTTGGAGATATAAGGCATCTCAGACAAAATCTAACTGGAACTATTGTGTGAAAAAAAGACCCTGTTTGAAACCGGGCTGATTTCCACGTCACGTGCTGAATGGTGTCGACTAGCTGTAGCCCGATGTGCACTCATTTTGGTGTTGGGGTTGTTTTTCGCAAAGGATATACAGCAGCATCGGCATGTGCTTGCCACTGTATTCGGAATGTTTTGAGCATCTTTAGCTTGCATGGCTGATCAAACTGGAAGTGCAATAGTTCTAGCGGTGTTTTAGATTTCCTTTCGTGGGAAGTGATTGAGTCCATGGTGTGGGCCAGTCTTAACTGGCGTCAGATTTTGTTGCAGATGGCAGGCAGCATGTCTGTAATTGCCTTTCTGCTTTGTTTCAACAGTTCTACGAGTATGCTGTCAATGCCTCAAGTCTTGATTCACGTATTAGCAACATTGCTTCTCTGCGATTTCTTCTGAGGTTTCTGAAGATATCTTCTATCGTTGAACACCTTACTGTCAGCACACTTGGATCTGTTTTATGTAGATTTCAGAGCATGACTCATTCCATTTTTATGATGTCTTCCTCTTGTGTGAAACAGTTGTTGTTTTTATTCTGAAATATACCGACACTTTGCTTTCCTTTGGTCAAGTGTTTGACAGTGCTTAAAAGTATTCTTTGTGTTGTTGTCTAGGACTCTTAATGTCTTCACACTGTCCTTTGATCAAGCATATTTCTTTTTTTACTTCTTGACCAGTCTTCTTCTCTAGCGTTATATTTCTTCCTTTCGTTTCTTGGTCTTCTTTTTTTTTTTTTTTTTTTTAAAGCGGTTTTAGTTTCCTTCTTGTGTCACAAATTTCCAATATTTCTTGTGTTCTACATCTTGAGCTTTCATTGGCTTATTTCTAGGGCTTCTATTACAGTTTAAGTCATCACTGTTGAAGTTTAGGTGGGCCTTCATTATTTTCTCCAACAGTGGTAGCGTAGTGATTCCCCCACCACCATCATCCCCACGTTACCCTCCCCCATGACTGCTTGGAATTGTTCAGCGATGTCAGGATCGAAATTGAAAATGAAATGAGGCAGGGAACAGTAAACAATAAACAAGTAGGGTAACTCTTGCTTGAAAGGCTGTGCCAGTCTTGAATAAACGTTACACTGTATTCGGTTTTCTTATGGGAGCAAGAGTTACCCTACTTGTTTATTGTTTGATGTCAGGATAATAAAGGCTGAAGACTGAATAAGAGACCGCGGTTTTGTTCTCTTTTGTCGTTTTAAATCGTACCTTCAACTTCATCACGACGTTGTCGTGTAAACTGCTAACATCAGCTCCTGGGAATGTCCTAGTTTTAGCCTTACCGACGCCAGATCTGTGCCTGTTCTTTAGAAGAATGTAGTACATGTGACCGTGACACTGACGTCTGGAGAACGACAATTCATAGCAAAGATGCTTTAGGCTGACAGACGTTGTTGGAAGAGCCTAAACTATTACCGCTGCAAATTCAAGCAGGCGTTGTTCCTTGACGACTTTTAGTGGTCCCCTTACTGTAGGGGAATTCTCCAGTCTTCTTGGCCATCTTTAGCATCCATTGTATTTACGCCCTCCTGAACAATGGGGATGTCTTTCTTGTCATCCTTATTGATAATCGTTCGAAACGCGGATTTTTTTTTTAGTCTGGTCATCATCATAGTCTACTACAAGAGCGTATGTTTGTACCGCCGTGGCGGATGTTCGGATGGTCATAATCTTCATAATCCTTATGGTAGTAGAGCAGCTTCCCAATGCAGCGTTCCGGATGTCCTTTGCTACTTAATTGTCATGTGTGTGTATTGTCATGTCTTATAGAATGTTGTATGAATGGACTGGATATAAAACATAAGTGAATTTTCATGTTGAGGAGTACAGGTGGGGATTTTGAAAGAAGAGAGAAATATAGAAGCGTGGCCACAGTGTTAGACCATATGTGAATGGTGCTTAAATTCCAAACCTTTCTATATTGATGATTCGATTAGACGCTGAGGCACGATGGATGAGAGGTGTGTTACCGATCCGTATGCAGACCAGGAAATGACAAACTGTGGAACATGAGGTTAGATGGATACGTGACTCTGGTCAAGAATTAACCAGTATTTTCCAACTTGGGGGTTGAAGAGGAAAACTTGTGTTTTGCCTAACGATCAGCGAGTGGTCATCGATGTTGTTGCAGACGGAAGTCTGCTAGGGATTTTGTGCATGCGCGCGCGCGCGCGCACACACACACACACACACACACACACACACACACACACACACACACACACACTTAGCGATGACTTCCTCAGTACAAGGTAAGCAGTAGCCTAGCTTGTAAGAGTTCGGTGTAGATCCTGTGGTAGGTGTTCGGCTTGCAGACGACAAAATACACCAGGCAGTACTGAAACGAAGAGGATCCCTTTTTTTTTTTTAATTTTTTTTTTTTTAACAAACAGTGAAGAATATAGGAACAAAAACAATTAACTGACTTTAAGGTTCTATAAGTTGTACAGAAACTGAATCGTACATGCAGCAGGGAATATTCTACTAATGGCAGCTTCTCGTCGACAAGACTCAAACTCAGTGAAGACTCGAACACTTCTATGCTCGACAATGACAAGAACTCTTGAACAAATCTCATTTCTCTCTCCCTCCAGTTGCACAGCTCTCATTCTTTTATATGTTATCTGAAGAATATTCTCAAATGTACTCGTTTATTCTTTTCTAGAATATTCTGCATATCAGTAAGCTTAACCAATGAAATCGTGACGAGCGTATGCGAATGTAATTCGGTCAGCTTCTATGACATTCTCGAAACTTCAGTAATGCACTAGCAACGTACGGAAACCTTGTGAACATTCTAACATAATCTTGAATATTCCACTCGCATTATCAATCGATCCAAAAACAAGACTGAACAATTAGGCATACGTTCACTTTCCAAATGTTTTAAATTAAACAATAGCACTGTACTGACCGAAAGTACAAAGATCTAAAAGTGATAAATGAAGGAGGCTTGCAACTCGTCATTATTGCGATGACGTCTTTCGCAAAAGTTCCACCTCTCTTGTCTCCCTTTTAAATTGTAACATAACCCCCCACTTAAAGAAATTTCCAAATTTCTTAAAACGTTTACAATTTAAAAGAAATGTCAAATGACATTAAAACAAAGATCAACTGGCAACACACACCCAGTTCAAAGTCTTCAACTAGTACAGGTCTCATTTAGTCATGCACGACTTAAAAAAGTCTGCGACTAGATTGTCTGTGCCTTTCGCATATTCAACCTTCATATTGAAGTTCTGAAGGTACATGGCCCAGCGCATGACCCTACTGTTCACAAATTTGGCAGACTATAGAAAAGATAAGGGTTTATGGTCAGTACGCAATACAAAGCGAGCCCCCTGGAGAAAAACTTCAAACTTTCGTACTGCCCACACAATAGCAAGGGATTCCTCCTTAGTAGCACACCTCCGCTCTGCCCTGGATAGTTTCTTGCTGGCGTACGAGACTGGGAACAGCTTCTCGTCATGCTCCTGCATGAGGACTGCACCAACAACCTTTTCAGAGGCACCAGTGCTGAGCACAAACGTCTTTCAGAGTCAGGCAACCGTAACACACAGGTTCCTCGGACAGGAAGTTCATCACAGTGTTGAAGGCTCGGTCTTGTGCCTCTACCCACTCCAGTTGGTTGGGCTTCTCCTTGCGCAGGAGGTTCGACATTGGAGCAGTCACGGTTGCAAAGTGAGGCATGTATTCTTTGTAGGTCCCCACTAAGCTGAGAAAGGACCGCAATGGTTTCTTTGTCTGGGGACGAGGTGCTTCCAGAATTTTTGTCACATTGTCCTTGAGCACCCCTTTCATTCTTTTCTGGAGACGGTGACCAGTGAAGTCAATATCATCTGCACCAATAGCACACTTGCTGGGTCTTGCAGTTAAGTTGGCAGAAGACAGCCATTTGAACAGTTTCTGAAGAATTTCCAGGTGCTCTGTCCATGTTTTGGAATTGACCAGGATGTCATCACAGTAGTATATGACACATTCCATGCTGTCCAATAGCTTTGTCATGCCCCTCTTGAGTGTTGCTCCAGAATTCTTCACATCGAAAGGCATTCGGAGAATTTCGTATATCCCATCTGGAGTCACAAATGCAGTCTCTGGAATGTCTTCTCTTGGTATGGGGACTTGCCAGTACCCCTTAGCTTGCTGAGATCGATCTTGGAAAAAACTTTATCTCCACTCAGTCTCTGGAATAGGTCAGCAGCAGTAGGCATAGGTTCAGGATCTAGGTAAATCAGCTTGTTGAGTCGCCTAAAATCGATGCACACCCGGTTAGTACCATCTTTCTTTTTGACAACTGGCGATGCGTACGGGGACCCTCGGGACTCCCGTATAACTCTCAGTTTCAACATGTCTTTGATGTCCTCTTTCAGCGACTCTCTGGTAGCATAGGCAACGGGTAGGGCTTTGACCTGATAGGCTCAGGTGATATCAACTTCACTTCATGCTGAATCAAATCTGTTTTTCCTGGAAACTCCGTGAAGATGCTTGAGTACTCATTTAACAGTCCACGTATTTATATATGCTGCTGGCTGTTCAGTTGTAACCCCAAAACTACACCGTCAATAGTTTCCTGGGATTTGAGATCATTCAGTTCTAACAGTTCTTCATCATTCACAGAACTTTCTTCAGTGAAGTTGTCACCATAACGGAGGGGTAAGGTGGCTCCCATTCTTAGAATTCAGCAGCATGTGCATCTGCAGCTGGCTTTTCTTCCCGTTCAAAGTATTCCTTGAGCAAATGTGCGTGGAAAATCTTCTGCTTGCCTTTGATTTTTACTTCATAATCATTCAGTCCCATGACTGCTTCTACAGGATAGGGTCCATTCCACTGTATCAGCAGCTTGTTATTGTCAGTAGGCAGCAGGACATGGACTTTGTCAGCAGGCTCAAATTTCCTGATCTTGGTCTTCCGGTCATCTTTGCTTTTGCCTTGAGACTTTTCTAGTTCACTTCGGGTTAACTGTAGGGTGTCTTCAATGCGTTCACGCAGCTCAAATACGTATAAATAATTGTTTTTGATTTATGGAAATTCCACTTCTTTTGTCCACAGTTCTTTCAGGCTGTGCATTGGTCCTAGCACAGTCCAGCCGCACAGCAGCTCAAAGGGAGAAAACCCAGTAGATTCTTGAGGGACTTCCCTGTAAGCAAACAAAAAGGCATTGATGTATCCTTGCCATTGTCGTGGTTGGGTAAGTAACGACTTCTTCAGCATGGCCTTTAATGTTCCATGGTACTTCTCTACCAGACCATTGCACATGGGATGGTAGGGCGTGGTGGTCAACTGGCGGACACTGAGCAGACGATCAACCTCCTTCATACAGTCAGATACAAACTGGGCCCCTAAATCACTTAAGATTTCGTCAGGCACACCCAGTCTAATGAAGATGTCCATCGGGGTATCAACAGCGGTCTCAGTATCGATGCGTTAAAGCTGGACCGCTTCAGGACACCTGATGGCATAGTCTACCATAGTGAGGATGTACTGGAATGCTGATTCACTGCCTGGCTTGATTTTTCCTATGAGGTTGATGGTCACCCTCTTGAAGTCTGTCAATTACTGAATTAGTGGCATCTTCTCCACAGGTGCCTTTGGAGTTCTCCTTTGGGTACAGTCTTCTGGCACACGTCACAGGATCTGCAGATGGTCTTCTTGACACCCATGTGGCCTCCAAGGATAGATTCATGGGCCAACTCCATTACAAGCTTTCGTAGACTGCCTGAAAAGTGATTTGACCCCCATCAGTCATACTTTTTTTTCTTGTACTGTCTGTACATGACGCGATTTTTTCACAAAGGACACCTCGATATTGCCCCTGGTCATGGCGTCTGTTTTGCTGGCATAATTTTGCAGAGTAAAGTCAGCTTGATGTAACTGGATCAGTTTCTCTCTGGTTACTTCTGGTGTTTCTGTGGACTTGCTGATTGTCAATGGTGTAGATCTCTCTTCTTTCTCCTTCTTGCATTGTGCGCGAGTTGTTACTGCACAGGTGTGTGGCCATTCAGGATTAGAATCTTCAGCTGCACGGGCATTTTCAATATTGCCGATGATGACGTCATGAGGAGGACTAGACAGGCGCAAAGCATTCACCTTCCCAACAAAGAATGGTGTAGAAATTTCAGTGTCAGCTATGGGAAGCGCCTCAACATGTCCATAGACACATCGTAGGTAGCCGTTCTTGCCAGTAAACTGTTTTTTCAGGAACAAGGTCCTTCTTAATAATGTCTCCCCTGCACCCTGTATCTCTGTGAGCACCTGTACTTCCTTATCATCATAATGTCCCTTCACCACAGGCATAACAATCAAATCACTCTTGGTACGGTTTAAGAAGGCACATTGCACTACTTCCTCATCCTCTTGAGGGTTGTCACGGGCTTGACGTGAGGTTGATCTCCATCTCCTCTGCGACGGACTCCTTTCCCTAATGGCAACATTGGCAGATGTTAGGCTTCTTTTATTTCCACGCTGGCGCTGGTCTTTCCGGTCTTCATGACTGACGTGTGGAGGGCTGCGCTTAGCTGAATACTTGGGCAGTCTGCATTCAGCAGCCTTGTAACCCAGGCGTCCGCAGTTGAAGCATTTCAATGGAGGGGTCGATATACTTGGAACCTGGACTGGTCGTATCAGTCTGTAGATGGTTTTGATCTAGTGTCAACAGTCCGGTTGTGAGACTCCAGGAACCTCTGAGCAGCTTCAGTCAGGGATTTCATGCTCTGGTCTTTCTCATGTAGAAGGGTGGGATGCGAGGTCTTTAAGACAAGATTCTACAAATTGTTCTTTCAGGACCAGATATGACATGTTATCATAGTCTTTCTTTCTTCCAGCCAACTTCAGCCATCTCTCTAGATAGTTATGAATCCTGGTTAGCAATTGAGCAGGACTTTCGCTCTCTTCTCTGGCCTAGTGGACCGGAAAACGTTTCTGGAAGCCTTCTTCAGAAAAAATGGTAAGAAGTTCAGTTTTCAGTTTTCATATTGGTTTGCGTCTTCTTGGGGTAGTCTTGAGTATACCTCAAGGGCTTGATCGGTCAAAAGGGCACTTAGGTTCGTAGCCCACTGCTCTTTCGGCCAACTCATAACTTCAGAATGGCGTTCAAAACGTTCCAGATAACTGTGGAGGTAGTCTTTCCCATCTACGAAAGCTGGAAGACGTGGCCTCTTGGCAACTTCAGTTTCTGATTGGGAAACGCGTTCGCCATTTTGAATTTTCACTTCTGTCATCCGTACTTCAAATTCTCTTTGTCTCTCTTTCTCTTGATGTTCTATTTCAGGTCTCTTCGATTCTCTTTCAGCATCTCGCTCTTCTCCTTCTCTATCTTGCTGTCTTTTTCCTTATTTTACATTCTTCTTCTTCTAGCCTTCTCTTCTCTTCACGTTCTTCCTGTCTTTTACTCTCTTCACGTTCTTCCTGTCTTCTCTTCACGTTCTTCTTGCTCTTGTTGTTTTTTCTCTCTTCAGCTGCCAGTTCTTTTTCATCTTTCCAGTTCTCTTGCTGCAGCCTTTTCCTTGGCCTCTTGAACATATTTGCTGAGTTCATCACTTGCAAGGCCTAGTTCCTTTCCAGTCTTCACGTATTCCATGGTAACTCAGACAAACGTCAGCAATCGGTGACTGAAACCATGCTTTCCAGTGCTCAACTACAGACTCGGGCAGCAGTCTTCCGTTTGATTCTTCTCAGACGAGAGCCGATGCAGTACGTGACGGCGTTTGTCGACGTAGATCTGGACTGGCGCCTTCAGAATCGCAGCTCTTTTAGTACAGACTTAGTTACTTAGACATGGATGCTACCGCGTCTTGTGGCGCATGAGGCAGTCAAGGCGCTCCACTGTGCACGGTTCCCAGCCAGTCTGGTAGTGTCACTCATCCTCTTTCAACGAGTCTGGGGTCTCTTTCCACTGTCTGTCGCCAGCTAGTACCGGCTATGAATAATGTCTCTGGAATTAACACAGTGTTCTTCTCTTCTTCTTCTCCGGTGCTGAGGGTCCACAAACTTGATTATTCTGGCATCTGTAACTGAGGGTTTCGCTGCAGATAAATCTGGGTTGAAGGCGTATCTCTAGAGTTGATTTTTACATCATGATGATGATAGGGGGTGGAGAAAGAGGGTAGTAGGGGAGGGGGAACTGAGGGTTAGGAGGCGGGAGGCGGGGGGTGGGGGGGAGGGGAGGAGGAAGGGGGTCTATTCAGGGCTCTTGGAGGCCCTTGACACGAATGTGTCAAGTGTTGTGGCCTCAACTGTTCCTTGTGGGAAATTGTTCCAGGTTTTAATAGTTCAGGGAAAGTAAGAAGCAGCTCTATAGTGAGTCCTTGACCTGACCATGTGAAATTGTCTGCCGTGGCCTCGCCGCTTATGGTCGGGTAGAGCGACCAGTTTCTTTTTTTAGGCTGGGGCAGTGGACAATGCCTTGGTGCATTTTATACAGCATAGGAAGTCTTGCTACTTGCCGTCGTTTCTCCAGTGAGGGCCAGCCCAGTATACCCTACATGCTGCTAACACTAGAAGTGTCCTTGTATCTGTTGGGGACAAAGCGTGCAGCTCGTCTTTGAACAGCTGTCTATTTTAGCTTTGTTTTTTCTCTGTGTGGGGATCCCAGATAGAAGACGCATACTCCAGATGGGGGCGAACGAGTGCTTTGTAACCTTGTTCTTTGATGGCTGAGGAGCTGATCTTCAGGTTCCGTCGGAGAAATTTTAGAGTTCTACTGGCCTTGAAGCATAATTATTTATGTGGTCGTCCCAGCTAATTTCTTAATGATGGTCACACCAAGGTATTTAGCTGATGTTACGGTGTCAAGGATGTGTCCATGAAGGGAATAGGCGTGGTGAAGTGGGGACCTACTCCTTGTGACACGAAGGGTTTGGTACTTTGCAGGATCTTCGGCTTGGCCCCCAAATGTTACTCGCTAAACCGATGACTTCTTCAGTACAAGGTAAGTGCAGTAGCCTAGCTTGTAAGAGAGGTCGTTGTAGATCCCGTTGTAGGTGTTCGGCTTACAGACGACAAAATGAACCAGGCGGTATTTACAAGCGTTGAGGAATATAGAAAAAAAAACAAAAAAAAAAAAATCCCCCCCTGACCTTCAAGTTTTATAAGTCTTACAGGAACTCAATCGGACATGCAACAGGGAATATTCTACTGATGGTAGCTTCTCGTCGACAAGACTCGAACCCAATGAAGACTCGAATACCTCTATGCTCGTCAATGATTAGAACTCTTCAACAAAATTCATTTCTCTCTTCTTCCCAGTCGCACAGCTCTCATTCTATTATATGTTACTTAAAGAATATTCTCGAACATAGTCGGTTACTCTTTTCTAGATATTCTGCGTATCAGTAAGCTTAAACAATGAAATCGTGACGAGCGTATGCGAATGTAATTCGGTCAGCTTTTACGACATTCTCGAAACTTCGGTGATGCACCAGTAACTTACGGAAACCCAGTGAACATTCTTACATAATCTTGAATATTCCACTCGCATTATCAATCGATCCAAAATCAAGACTGAACAATTAGGCATACGTTCCATTTCCAATGTTTCAAATAAATCATTATCGCTATGATGTCTTTTACAAAAGGTCCACCTCTCTTGTCTCCCTTTTTAAATTGTAACACACACACACACACACACACACACACACACACACACACACACACATATATATATATATATATGTGTGTGTATATATATATATATATATATATAGTTACCCATTGCTTCACAATAATAAGTACGATCCTAAATATCCCATTATTATTTTCTTGTTATTGTTGTTGTTGCTGTTGTTTAGTTAATTGCTTTAAAGCTTAACATTTAAAGTCACAGGAATATAAATATGACTGATCAGTCACAGCAAAGCTCTTAATAGAGCTTGAGCTGCATTGGAAGCAAATTGAACCGATGAATAAAGTCTTCACTTTTCTGTTTTTTTTTTGTGTGTGTGTGTGTGTGTGTGTGTGTGTGTGTGTGTGTGCGTGCGTGCGTGCGTAGGTGCGCGCGTGCGTGTGTGTGTGTGTGTGTGTTTTAATAAAGTCTTCTTTTTATAGTCTTCATTTCCTCTCTTTTCTTCATCTCCTCTTTTTTACGAGCAAATGTCAGAATCCAGAACATGTTAAACTGTTTTCCTACACTGTTATCAATGTTAATGTGAAACAGAAAATGAAATTGTAACTGTGATTGTATAATGATACAATATAATCTAAGTGTAACGCTCTGGTTTGCTGGCAGTATAACCACTGGAAGCCATGGTGTTGTACATATGCGTGACACTTTGAAAAGTCTTTGATGGTGGTGGTGAAGCTGAAGTCGTGACCTCTTTGGGAAGACTGGGGGGAGGTATCGCACATGATAAATCCGTGTCTGCTGGGTCTGCTGCTGCTGTTGGAACGTCCTCTTGCTCTTCAGACGACTGTCTTGATGCAGTAGTGATGGAGATACTTGCTGTAGATGTGTCCGATTTCTACGGACCACACCAGCAGGTGATGTGATTATCTGGATCAGCTGCAACAACTGTACCGGAATCATCCCAAGTTTTTCGGTGTGTCAGTCTTCATTAGAAGATGATCTCCCACATTCAGCTTTGACAAAAAACTGCGCTCCATGCTTTTTGTCATAGTTTTGCTTGTATTGCTTCTTGTATTCTTGGTCAGCTTGGCGAATTTCGGCATGGTTGGTTCCCTGAAGCTTTAGTTGTTTGGGCAGCCTGGGTAGTTCGGTCTGAAGTTGTCGTCCCATGAGAGCGACCGCTGGACACACACCTGCACTGGAGTGTGTTGTTGATCTGTAATTCAGCAAAGCCAACTCAAGTGACTGCTGCGGGAGTAGTTTCTTGGCTATTTTAACCGCACTCTCGGCTTCTCCATTTGCTTGAGGATATCTTGGACTGCTTGACTGATGCTGAATGTCGTGTTTCGTTGAAAAACTGTCTGAATTCATTACATTGAAACTGAGGTCCGTTGTCAGTAACTATGCAATCAGGAATGCCATGGGTGGCAAACAGCTACATAAACTTCTTGATGATGACGCTTGCAGTTGTTGAATGCAGTGGTAGCACCTCGAGCCACCGTGAGTAGTAGTCCACAACTACTAGATGATCTCTGCCTTTGAAGGAAGACTACTAGATGATCTCTGCCTTTGAAGAAACACAGGTCAGCCCCCAAGCGTTGCCAGGGTCGTTCTGGTAAGGGTGTAGGGAGGAGTGGTTCCTCTTGCTGTAATGGTCTGTTGGACCTGCACACCTGGCATGAGCTGATGAACTGCTTGAGATCCCTGCTGAGTCCTGGCCACCAAACTGAAGACTGTGCGTTTTGACAGCATTTCTGCAGTCCATGATGAGTGTCATTTCGCAGGTCAAGAATTTCCCTTTTTACTTGGAACTACAATGCGACCGTTGTACACTACCAGTCCGCTGACTACAGACAGCTCTCCTTGTGGTTGATGGCACTGGAGGCTGGGTGGAGACTGAGATGGCCAATCATTCAGTATGTAGCCAATTACTTGCTGCAGCTCTGGGTCATGCACTGTTCCTGTGCGAAGACGATCTAGATGCCTCTGCGACACTGGCTAGTTTAACTCGACCATACCAACGTAGGAACTAACATTGTCATCACTCTCTTCATCTTACTTTGAGTGAGGCACTGGATTTCTGGACAGAGCATCGGCTATCACTATCTCCTTTCCAGGGACATGCACAACTTCGGCTCTGAACCGCATGAGTCTCTTAAGTAATCTCTGACATCGCACTGGAGCTTTGTTGAGGTCCTTGCTCTTTATCAGAGGTACTAAAGGCTTGTAATCAGTCTGTAGTTCAAATGAATTCAGTCCAACTAAATACTGTGAACATTTTTCACAGGCCCATGTGGCAGCCAAACACTCTTTGTCGATCTGAAGCATACGCAATTGGAACAACAGTGTTTCCTTCCCATTGCATAATAGCTCCACCAAGTCCGTAGCTACTGCTATGAGCACTCATGACGGTTCTTCTCTCTGGACAGTAGAATCCAAGTGCTGGCATAGAAGACAATTTCTTCTTCAGAGTTTCCAAAGTATTCTGTTGCGCTGCCCCCCCCCCCCCCCCCCCCCCCCCCCCCCCCCCCAACTCCAAACTGTGTTTTTCTTCAGTGAATCCGTGATAGGCTTCATTTCTGTAGCCATGTCCGGTACAAACTTGCTCAGGTAGTTAAACATACCACATATGGCTTTCAGCTCTGTCATGTTTTTTTTGGCGCTGGCATCTCTGTCACACCTTTCACTCTCGCAGGTGAAGGTTGGATGCCCTGTGAACTGATGATAATTATGTCCGAAGAACACTTCAGTTTGTTTGAAATGACACTTCCGTCTGCTTAGTTTCAACCCTCTTTCTTCAATCCTTTGAAGAACTGCGTTCAGTTGCTTATCATGTTCTTTTTCTGTTCGACCGTATATGATTGTATCATCCATTATTGCTTCACATCCATATAGGCCCTCCCAAGTCCCTTTCATCTTCAACTGGAAACATTCAGGTCTAAGCGAAATTCCCATAGGCACTCTGTTGTATGCATAGCGGAAAGTGATATTTGATGAAAACTACTGGAGGCATCGATGACGCTAAAGTATTTGCTACCTGCGAGCTGTGGTGCAATATCATCCAGGTTAGGTAACATGCCTTGTGGTCTTCGTACACCTGCATTCAGTTTCTAAAGTCTACGCATACACGTATGCTACCATTGGGTTTCATAACTGGCACCATTGGTGCACACCAGTCAGTTGCTTCAGTGACCTAACTGATGACCCCTGCCTTTTCCATCCGTTCAAGCTCTGTTTTCACCTTTGTCTTCAGTGGAAAATGTACACGGCGCGCTGTACTAAGACAGTACGGTGTCACATCTGGCTTCATGGTAATGGTGACTGACTCAGTTTGTAGAAGTCTTGTTGAACCAAACACGTTTTGGTGACTTTCTTCAATTCGTTTCTAGGCCCATTTTTTCAGCTGCGTTTCTACTGTGGAGGTTGCTGCCTGTCCTACTCCTCACCACAAACCACTCGAAACTTGAATGTTTTCTTTTTGCATACAGTCTTGGCATGGAGCTCTCCTCCTGAGATAAGCCTACCTCCAGGAGAAGTAAGTATCAGATGAAAAGCAGTCAATTTTAGCTTATTCTTGGAACATTCATGTTTTCTCACTGATGATTGACACATCTGCACCAGTATCAATCTTGAATTTCACATCAATTCCTTTTATCTTTAGTGTCGTCAGCCATAGTTTTGAGTTATCGGTGATGACTTTTGTCTCAATTGCATCTAACTTGAAAACTTCATCTTCTTCTGAGTTAGTGTCATAATCTTCTCGACAGCCTGACTCAATTTCATGTACGTTGCTACAACAACAGATCCTAAAATGTCTACGTTTTATTGCACAGTCGGCATAGCTGGCCTTTTGCAGGGCAATGTTCTTCTTTTGCGTGTCCATGACCGCAACGATCACACTTGTTTCCAGTCTGCTGTGTTCGAGACTTTGAGGATCCATGACCTCTGCCATGGGCTCAAACACGAACTGTACCAGAATGTTTACTCTTGATGTAACAACTCTTTGCTTCATCACTGTGAGTTTCAGTATCCTGCTCCCTCAGCTGTTGTTTGATTTGTTCATGCTGTCTTGCGATCTGTAAAAGCTTTAGTCAAAGTTAATCATGCGAGAGAAGCAATTTCTCTTTCAGCTTCTTGTCAACTTCTTGTGGGTCTTCCACAACAAAAATATCTCTGACTTGGTCTTCTAAGCCTTGGTTACTCACAGTACTGCACAAGAGATCTCAGACATCTGTAGAATTTTTCTGCCGTCTCGTTTTGCCCCTGCTTGTGCTAATGGAACTTCGTTCTCTCGTGAATGATGCTTCTCTTGAAAATAAAATAAGAGTCCAATTTCTGTATAACTTAGAGTTTCAAAGTCTGTGTCAGTTTCTCTCTATTGACGTGCGTTTTCTCCTTCTCCAACAATTGCCAAAGTGGAAAGTCTGAGAAACCTTTTCAGATTCTCTACCCATCACTTAGAGTAAGGTATCCCTTTGAATTTCTCCATCTTCTCTCGCTAATTTCGATGCGTTGCGATAGCGACGAAATTCTTGGATTCACATCGGCTTCTCTTCTGGCTTGAATGAAAATGATCTAGGCGGTTTCCTTTCATGGTTTACGATCTAAATCTGCAGCCTCTAATTTTCTAACTATGATGAGTCTGATCCCACTTCTGACGCCATGTTTCATAATAGCAATACGCAAGCTCAGACGAACTGTCGGTTCCGTTTTATTACGTTCCTGGGAGCGTCGTTGACCACGACCTTGAACTCTCTCAAATATGTCATAGGTTTTTGTCTTAAGTTGCAAACCAAATAAAATAACAAGTTGCTTCATAATAATAAGTACGATCCTAAACAAAGAGGGCTTTGTGACGGTCTGTTTGTGCTCCCTCTTTGAGTTCCTGTTGTGCTCTGTTTCTTCGCCAACCTGAGATTTCAAAATACCCTGCATATTCAGAGAGATCCTTTGTTGCAGTGTTTCTCCATTGCTGTACAGGATGCGTAGTCTCGTTCCTACACTTGTAATCAGTCCTTTGAAAACTGAAGGAGCATGACAGCTGTTTGGAGGAAGAAATGAATGTCAGTGTTTGCTGAACACATCCGTGACTATCTTACCGTTTTCCATTTTCAGTTTCATGTCCAGGTACTCAACTTCGGTGCTGGTTGTTATTGTCCATTTACTGGAAGGAGGGTGTAATTTCTGAAGATGTGTCTCAAAGTTGGCGGCATCTGCACTGTTTGGCAGGATTGCGATTCCGCCATCCTGAATCGGCTCCAATTTAAGTGCATTACTTGCTCCTGTTTTTTGTTGAGCACAGATCAGAAAGAAAGGGGATGGGGCAGGTTTCCACCAACTTTTTGTCAAGCTCCCCCATAGATACATCAACAGTCACAAGCATGGGACGGACCCACTGGTATCCCACTAATTTGCTTTGCCTACACAGTGCGGTCTTCATGGAGTATTTTGCAACATTGTTTTCCAGGGACACGGAGAGGGCTTCTAGAATGCAGGCTGTTAGGATACCCTGAGGGCTGGGGTATTGGGTAAGAAGTTTTGGTTGGGATGTTGGGTAAGAAGTTTTCTTTTTATTGCCAGTGCACAGAACTTGCCGTCTGAAGAAGTCCCAGTGGGGCGAAAATTGTGCAAATAAATGTTTGAAATGCAGGAATGTCAGGAGTTATGAATGCATATATATATATATATATATATATATACATCTAAAAAATACCACTAAAATGCCAATACAATTCTTAAAATGCTCGACCCCTTGGGGAGCAACATCTGTTAAAAACAGAATGGTAAAAGTAAGTTTTAAAATCGACAGGTCTGTTTCGAGCGCTGGCTCTCCTCAGGATGGTTTTGGGTTGTCTACTGCCGGTGTTATATGGCCCAATGTCACTGTTTACACGTGCGGATTGGCTGCACGTGTTGTTCGGTTTTCAGGTTGTTTACAGTTCAGGGTGCGTTTGCTGACAACGATTTCCATTTGTGCCTGCAGTTGTTTACTATTTCTACTTTAGTATTTAGAGTTGCTAAGTGTGGTTTGCATAGTATTAACCATTTTTTCAGTTCAGTTCAGTTCAGTAGTTTTATTTAACGTCTTTTCATCACAAGATGATCTTAGACCTTTAAACTGCAATATACATTCCATTGTACTATCAGCACCTCCCCCCCCCCCCCCCCCCCCCCCCCCCCAGCAAAAAAAAAAAAAAAAAAAAAAAAAAAAAACACACATATCTCAATGTCTTTTTTCACAGTAGTTTTGCAACTGGCGACTGAGCAATAACCAAAGCAATATCAAAAAAGCAAGGGTTATTTTTACCACACTATCAACATTGACAGAATTATTTATAAAAATATTCTTCTCCTTATAAGCTGGGGTTAGTATAGGGCATTCAAATAAAAGATGACGAATTGAGATATTCTCCTGACATATACACGCTATACCTCGTGAATATTTTGTATTCCATGTATTTAACCGTAATTTATGAACTAATCTGGCTAGATACCTTGGACATGATGGCGGAACGAATAATTTCTCATTAGATGTTTTTTCTTCGCATATTCTTTTCCAATCGCTGGATCAGTTCATGCGGAGAAAAATTTAAGACTTTGTTGAAGGGTGTTTCAGAAATTGTACAAGCCCCCTGTTTTGCCAATTTGTCTGCTAGTTCATTCCCTTTTAAGCCACAATGTGAAGGAACCCAGCAAAAATCAACTGTTATACCTCGGGAAAGTAAACAATGTAATAGATGCTTAATTTCAAAAAGAATATCAGTTCTAATTTTAGAGTTCCAGTGCTTTAATGATTGTAAAACTGATTTTGAATCAACACAAAATAGCACACTATAAAATGATACTGGCGTGTCATGTAAGATATAATTCAGAGCTTTCATAATTGCATATAGCTCTGATGTATAAATTGAAATTCTCTGCCTAGATAGAAAGACCTTTGCACATTTAAGGATGGTATAGTGAATCCAGCACCACTGTCAGACGTTTCCATTACTGAACCATCTGTAAATATTTTTAAATGATTTGGATAGGTCTTTTCGAGATGTTCTCGAACTTCATTTACTAGAATGCCCTTTTTATGATTTTCCAGGATATGTTATAGTTGATTTTTTTGTCTTTAAGTCTCCAAATATATTTGCTCAGTTCTGTTTGGTTTTTGTATTAACGTAGGGAAAGAATTCTTCAAAATTTTGACAGCATCCTTCCCAAAAGAACACAAATGTACAAAATATTCAACAAGAACACCATCAAACTATCATATTCATGCATGCCCTAACCTTAAAAAATATAATTGATTCATCCAACAAAATGAAAATCAACACAGCAAAGAAGGGTGAAGAAAGAAAATCCTGCAATTGTACTAAAAAAGAACAGTGTCCCTTAAGCAACAAATGCCTCTATAACAACATTGTATACCAAGCCACTGTGACATCAGAAAATGAAAAAGAAACATACATAGGGATCACTGAAAATCACTTCAAAACCAGGTACGCAAACCATAAAAACAGTCATTCAACAAAGAAAAATACAAAAACCAAACAGAACTGAGCAAATATATTTGGAGACTTAAAGACAAAAAATCAACTATAACATATCCTGGAAAATCATAAAAAGGGCATCACCATACAACAACATTTCTAAAAGATGCAACCTATGTTCAACAGAAAAATGGTTAATACTATGCAAACCACACTTAGCAACTCTAAATACTAAAGTAGAAATAGTAAACAACTGCAGGCACAAATGGAAATCGTTGTCAGCAAACGCACCCTGAACTGTAAACAACCTGAAAACCGAACAACACGTGCAGCCAATCCGCACGTGTAAACAGTGACATTGGGCCATATAACACCGGCAGTAGACAACCCAAAACCATCCTGAGAGAGAGCCAGCGCTCGAAACAGACCTGTCGATTTTAAAACTTCCTTCCTTTTACCATTCTGTTTTTAACAAATATATATATATATATATATATATATATATATATATATATATATATATATATAAATGGCAAGTTCTGTCTGCGTGTGTGTGTCTGTGTACGCTATAGACTCAAAAACGGCTCAACCGTTGTAATGAAATTCGGCAGGTACGTCTGTTGTAACCCGAGGATGGTTTTGGGCTAATCTCTAAAAAAAAAATAAAACGTTAAAAAACCGTTAAAAAACTGTTACAACGGTTTCAAAGACATCTTTTTCCTCTGCTTTTCTTCAAATAGTCGTTGTGACATTGCACAGGTACAGGACTACTTCCCGAAAATTAGAATGGTTGTTTGGCAGTTAAAAAAACGTTATTTATAACAGTTAAAAACGGTTAAAAAACACCAAACCTGTTAAAAAAAAAAAAAAAAAAAAACTCTTTAAAATCCGATCTTCTTGAAATTTGGCAGGTATGTCTGTTGTGACCTGAGGATGGTTTCTGGCTAATCTCTAAAAAAAAAAAATAAATAAAACCGTTAAAAACTGTTAAAAAACTGTTATCACGGCTTTAAAGTCATCTTTTTCCTCTGCCTTTCATCAAATAGCCATTGTGACATTGCACTGGTACAGGGCTACTTCCTAAAAATTAGAACCGTTATCTGGCAGTTAAAGGGTTTTTTTCTGCCCCGACCGGCTCCTACCCAGAGTTGAGTTTGCTGCGGACTCAGTTGGGAAGACTGGGACCACACAGTCGAGTTTCATCCACTTAATGGATGCGTTTTCTGAGAGTGTTGCTCAAATTTCCTGACCAGCACTGCAGGTGCCTGTATCTCTCGGGCCTGGTTGACGCCAGGATATATTATGAAAGGAAGCGTAGAGTACAGCCCTGTCATGTAGTCTCAGACCGAAATGGAGATCCGTAGCATCATCTTAATCATCCTCATTCTCATCGATCAGCATTAAAAAAAAAAAAAAAGTCAAAGTCTGTGGCCCTTCATGCCCTGCTCTCATGGTGACCTCAATTTCGATGTCCTCTCCACGTTTGTGGCCTTGGTTTGGTTCCGTCGGGTCACCGGTATCGGTGATCCATGGGGGCTGTCGTTGGACGGACGTGGTGGCGCCCTCCGAAGGGAGAGCTCACTCACGCCGGCTCCGCGACTAAGCAATTATTGTCGTCAGTAGGGGGCTTAGTATGTGGTGTCCTGCGTGTGTTAGATCAGAACAGGCGCCACTGAACACCACCGAAGTGACTTGGCAGCAGTGCAGTGTCTCCTCCGGTGGGTTGCCTCTTGACGACTTGACATTGACTGCTCCCTGTGGATTGCCGGTGCCGTGGCTGCGGCGGGACCGGCCGGGCTGTGGCTGTGGACGGGATGTCGGAATGAGCGGCGTGGGTACACTGCCTCTGAGGTGGCGCAGAAGTTGGGACAGCAAAAAAAAAAAAAAAAAAAAAAAAAAAAAAAAAAAAAACGTTATTTGTAACAGTTAAAAACCGTTAAAACAGTAAACCCTATAAAAACTGTTTAAAACCGATCATCTGAGGTTGGCGGCCACGACAGTCATCGGATCGCCACCAGACTTGACATAAGCCTACAGGAACATCCAGCGGGTAACATACGGTCATTAGATAGTCATTATGACCATTAAATTTGACCGTTTAAAACCGTTCTTTTCAAAATTTAGGCTATTCTTGATAAAATTCAGTACACATGTGCAGTTTTAAACGCCGAAAAAATGATATACAACTTTTGCGAACCGAAATTTAGAATTGACCGTTAAAAAACATTATTTTATAAATTTCGAGTATATTTGAAGAAATTCGATATACATGTGCGGTTTTAAACACTAAACAATGATATACAATTTTCAAGATCCGAAAGTTAACATTGACCGTTAAAAAACCGTTATTTTTTAAATTTCGAAATTTACAACGTTCTTGATAACATTCCGTATGCACGTACAGTTTTAAGCGCTGAACAATGTTATGGAAATTTTATGAACCGAAACTTAACATTGACCGTTAAAAAACGTTTTTTTTTTTTTTTTTTTTTTTTTTTAATTTTTACCATAAAAATTCGGTATGCATATGTTCAGTAACGGTAAGTAATTTTGCAACATGGATGGAACAGGGTAGGGGAGTGAAAAGGGCAGAATGAGAGGGGCCAGAAAAATGATTGTACCGTGCAAAGCCTGATATACTATTTTTACATTAGACACAGACCCGTTGACTAACTCAAGCAAAATCTAAATAAACTACTGTGCACAAAGTCTGTTCCTACAAAATTAAGGGCAATCAGAAGAATGGAAATGGGAACAGTGAGTGCAGTCGGAAAATCGAGCGAGAGAAGCATCTTGACGTGCTAGGGAAGATCCAGAGGAAAGGGGCCAGAGGCAGGCGGAAAATCGGGCGAGAGACGCATCTCGGCGTGCTAGGGAAGATCCAGAGGAAAGGAACCAGAGACGAGAAGCAGACCGTGTCCGGACTGCATCTCAGCGTGCCCGGGAAGAACCACATGAGACGCAAGCAAGGCAGCAAACAAACAGGAGACCACGAGCCAATGCTGCTGCTGCAAAGAACATTGCGTGGCTAAAAACAGCCTTTTCCTACAAAATTAAGAGCAATAAGAAGAATGGGAATGGGAACAGTGAGTGTTCCCTTCCATTTCCATTCTTCAAAAGTCAAAAATATATATTAGATGTATAATCAATTCACACAATTATTCCTCGGAAAAAAGATTTTGATTCAGAAAGGAACCCAAAGAAATTAATGAGATCCTATTTCTCACAATATCCAAAATTTTTACGTCTCCGGATTAGGTGAAATGACGTAAAATATTAGACGTCAAACTCTTTTTTCATTGCAATTTCGTAATTAATGCAATTCCAAAATATGTGCGTGTGTCATATACGTTGCACCACGATCTCCACCAAGAATGCCACCGAAGCGCTCTTCTATTGGGCGCCAAACTGCAGGAGCAAAGAGGGCCAGACGTAACAGGTCCCAGGAGGAGCCAAGGCAAACACTTCCGCGGCTGGAGGCAAATCGAGCGAGAGAAGCATCTCGACGTGCTAGGGAAAATCCAGAGGAAAGGGGCCAGATGCAGGCGGAAAATCGAGCGAGAGAAGCATCTCGACGTGCTAGGGAAGATCCAGAGGAAAGGGGCCAGAGCAGGCGAAAAATCGGGCCAGAGACGCATCTCAGCGTGCTAGGGAAGATCTAGAGGAAAGGAACCAGAGACGGGAAGCAGACCGTGTCCGGACTGCATCTCAGCGTGCCCAGGAAGAACCACATGAGACGCAAGCAAGGCAGCAAGCAAACAGGAAATCGCGAGCCAATACTAACGCTGTAAAGAACATTGCGTGGCTAGAAGCAGCCTTTTCCTACGATATGTCCAAAGAATATGCCACTGACCCAAAGATTTCCGTTGGTCAAATGGACAATGTTTGTAAGTATTGCAACACCCAAAAGTGGCCGGGTGAAGCTCCTGGAGTTTGTTGCACTGGAGGCAAAGTTTGTCTTGAAGCCATTCAACAGCCACCTGAAGTTTTGCAAAAGCTGCTTACGGAGGACTCACCTCGGTCAAAACGCTTCCAGAAGACCCTTTGGAGGTACACAACAGCGCCTTCATGATGACCTCTTCTGGAGCCGACAACAATGTCACAGATCATGGCTCCTTCACAACATATAAAATCCAGGTCAGATGTATCACAAGCTTGGAAGCCTGCTTCCACTATCTAATGAAAAGCCAAAATATGTTCAAGTGTACTTTATGAACAACAGTGAGGAAGAAGCTCGGCGAAGGTGCACTCTAATTGATGGGGTTGATATAGACATCATCACAGATCTTCAGGCAATGCTTCACATCATTTATCCTTACATAGAAAGTTTCAAGTATGCTTTGGAGCAAATGGAAATACCTGATCATAAAGTAGTCATCAATGCTGACAAGCGACCCAAGGGAAAACATGCCAGGCGATTCAATGCTCCACTTGCAAATGAGGTAGGCATTCTCATGGTCAAAGAGGGAACATGGCAACAGAGACATTGTACTCAAAACGCGAGACCAGCACCTTGTACGGATCAAGGAAACACACAGGGCGTATGACTGCCTCCAATATCCACTCAAGTTAGTGAACGGTGAAGATGGCTACAACTATGCTCTCAAGCAAATTGATCCTGATACAAAGGCCAAGACGACCAAGTCTGTTTCCTGCAAGGGCTACCGCATGATGGAAAGACCACAAGAGTTTATTCAGCTGTTAAGGATCAAAGAGGTGACCAGTCAGTTTTTGATTGACATGTATGCCAAAGTAGAAGCAGAGCGTCTCAGCTATATTCGTTCGCATCAGACAGAGTTGAGAGCTGATCAGTACATCCATCTGCAAGATGCCATCAATACAGATGGCCATGCGCATAACGTCGGGCAACAGACAATCCTGCCTTCTTCACACGTTGGCTCTCCATGATACATGCACGAAAGAACACAAGATGCAATGGCCTATGTTAGGAAGTACGGCACACCTGACTTATTTATTACGTTCACGTGCAACCCTATGTGGGAAGAAATCCAAAAAGAACTCTTTGAAGGCCAAACCCATTATGACCGTCATGACCTCATTGCCGGAGTGTTTCATGAAAAGCAGGAAAAGATGCTGTGGTTGCTCTCAAAAGGAAACATATTTGGGGAACTGCATTGCCACATGTCCACCATTGAATGGCAAAAAAAACGTGGATTGCCTCACTCTCACACTCTCATCTGGTGCAAAGAGAAGATTCGGCCACAGCAGATTGACCAGATTATCTCTGCTGAAATACCTGACGCAACAGATGACAAAGAACTCCACAACATCATCAAAAAAACACATGGTGCATGGACCATGCGGCAGACACAACCCCAAGTCTTCATGCATGCATGACAACAAATGCTCAAAGAGGTACGCTCGAAAGTTCACGAATGAAAAACAGACTGGCTCGGATGGCTATCCTGTTTACCGCCGTCGTAAGCCGGAAAATGGGTGTGTGTGTGTGTGTGTGTGGGGGGGGGGGGGGGGGGGGGGGGGGGGGGGGGGATTGGGGGGGGGGGGGGGGGGGGCACTCTTTCATTCTCAAGACAGGACATGGACATGAGGCACAAGCTGACAACCAGTGGATTGTACCATACAATCCTGTCCGGTCCCGTATCTTTCAAACTCATATCAATTGAATCATGCTCTTCGATTAAGAGCATTAAATATTATGTAAATACATAAACAAAGGCTCAGACATGGCCGTCTTTCATGTAGACGAAGATGACAAGAGACGAAGTAAAACAGTTCCATATTGGATGCTACATATCAACCAACGAGGCAGCCTGGCGCATTTTTGGCTTTGACATTCATGAACGACATCCCACTGTTGTTCGACTCGCAGTACACCTCGAAAATGGACAGCGAGTTTACTTCACTGAAGAAAATGCCCGGCAAGCAGTAGAGCAACCCTCAGCAACACTCTCTAACTGCATTCTTCTCACTCTGCCATTCAGATGAGTTTGCCAGAACTCTCCTGTACTTTGAGGTGCCAAAGTACTACAGATGGAACAGCAAGAAGTGGCAGAAGAGAAAAACGAGGAAAAGATGTTGAAAACTGGCCAGGCATGAAGGCGAGTGAAGCCATTGCCAGAGTCTTCACGGTAAGCCCAAAGCAACAAGAGTGCTTATTCCTCAGGCTGCTGCTCCATCACGTAAGAGGACCAACTTCATTTGGTGACTTGCGAACATTTGAGGGACACGTATATATATATATATATATATATATATATATATATATATATATATACGTGTGTGTGTGTGTGTGTGTGTGTGTGTGTGTGTGTACACACACACACACACACACACACACACACACACATACACATACACACGTGCACGCGCGCGAGGAATAACGAATTGAATAAATTAAAGATAAAAACACTGCGCTTTTCAGCTTCATGTTTACAAGATGGTACATATTTTTGTTCTTCTGAGCTTCATCGGGCTGTCACAGAATGACACATACTTTTCTGCCAGCCTGGAGAATCCAGGAAGAGCAAAACCTTGTCGAAGACTAAAAATAAACCTGAGCATCACAACGTTTTTATCTTTCATTCACACACACACACACGCGCGCGCGCGCGCATGCGCACACACACACACACACACACACACGCACGTACGGACGAACGCACGCACGCAAACTCGCGCTCGCGCGCGCGCGCACACACACACACACACACACACACACACACACACTGCTTTGAGTTTTCACATTTTGAATATGATTTCATTCGTAGGATAAACGTGTTGTGAAAATTTTCCCTTGCAGTTCACCTAGCCTATTTTCTAAGATTGCATCTCCTGGCAATCTTCATACCCTCCAAATATCAATGTATTTCAAGGAAAGAAGGAGGGAAGGGGGTAAATGGTCCAGAGGATGAAAACTGGCCTAGGCTAAACAATGCCCTGGGCCACTTTGTATGGGGATCTACTCTGGAAGTGGTACAGTCTGGACTGCTACACCGGCACGAGCATGACTGCTGCCTGGAGGTGATAGAATGAGAGACACAGGGAAGAGCGCAATGCAGTAGTTGAGCGTCTTTCCTGCATGGGTAGAACACGCCACATGTCTGTACCATTGAAACAGGATTGACTGGCATAATTGAAGTCATGATGCACAGGCACAAGATCCTCGGGGTTTTTATTTTCAATATCAGTAATGCGGTCAGCAAGTGGATTGATTGTATTTCAAGCAGGTGCCCGTCGGTGAATGTAAGCTACCGTGATAACGAATGAAGAAAAGTCACCAGGCGAGTAGAATCCTTTGCACCGGACAATGATTAATTCTAGCTCGGGGGATCAAAGCTCGAGCTCGGGGGATCAAAGTTCGGTATTCGCGCACTTCGTTTATAAACCAAAACACACACACACACACACACATACACACACACACACACACACACACACACACAGTCACACACACAAGACACACACAGACAACACAAGATGGCCGAAAGCGGAAGCTGCTGAACAGCTGATCGTCTGTCCAAATTACTGAATTACACCGGCTGTACACTCTGTACAGTTGTGATTCATAGGAGACTGTATGTGTGATAGTTTTGCTTTAATGAATGATATAAGTACTGTCATCGATCGATCCTTGGTTGTGTGAAAAAACTGTCAGAACATATTTCGATTTCAGTTTGAATTTTTACATGTGTTCTAATAGCGGCGATAGCACAGGCGCCTTACATGTGACTACGTTTTTGTTTGACAGCGCTACTTTTTAGTACGATGAATTATATTAACATTCAAGTGACAACTTTGCTTGCCTGTTGATGATGTGAACACAAACGAGAGTGACCCACCCCAGAGATCAGCCATGCAACCGTGTGAAGTGAGTTGTTTCTTGCGAGTGTGTTAGTTAACCTGTGTATCCACGTGCAAATACCACAATGAATGACATGGCGCTGGACATACAACAGGCGCATGAAGCCGAGTTTGAAAAAAACTTAAACCAACTTTAGATAAGGATCAAAAACGATTTTGGTGTAGTGAAAACGAATTAATCGTCTGGCGTAATGTGCTTCTCTACAGACACTGTGCTATTAATAACGACTCCATCAAGCTAGAAACTGCTGACTATGATGAGGAAGAGCACATCCTTCCTTCATCATTACAGTGGTTAAGTGAAACAGGTGATTCTCTGGCAAAGACGGTCATACGTATCTACACTTACCAGCCCAAGTCCAAGCGAATAACCCTAACCCTGTATTTTAAGTCCAGCACGGAGGCTGGTACCTTCTTGTGCCAGGATAAAGACTGTGTAAAGTGGACACAAAGGAATGTGAGGTCATCAGAAACCTCGTTCAGTCCTACCTAGTCCATGGTGATGTGGTCTGTCTGACCAAGACTTTGCTGAGCGCTCCATTGACCTTCTTAAGTACCGTGTCGGACAGTGTTCAGTTAAAGTCCCCAACAATGACAGTCACCTCAGTCAAGGTTCCATACTGTGACAGAGTCTCACTCACTGGCTCCTATTCTGTGCCTCCAATGCACGTCACCCAAGAGAAAACCTTGGGCACTGAGGATTTTGTTCTCCTCCCTCCTACCCCCCAACTAACCATCAACCAATCCACTGCCAGCCATGTCGACCTGTCGCTCCATCCGGAAGTTGACCACTTAGTCACTCCTGACTCAGACAGGTCTGACACAGGCTCTGGACAGTTGACCCCAGAGTCACAGACATATCTGAAGCAGTCAGGGGCAGATCATCGGTCACCTTGTACTAAGAAGGAGGATTCCCAAGTCCTCTCCACCCCTGTGCACTCTGTGAAGTTGAGCCGCCCACAAGTCCTGCAAACTTCGGAGACGCACCCTGTGTGTCACCCCCTGGCTAAACAGGAATCCAAAACAAACGGCATCACTGACGTTCTATGCCATGAGATTTCAGCAGCTTCAGGATACAGTGACTGATCTTCAGCAGTCTTTTGCTGACTTGAAAGTTCAATACATGTACAAATTGAGGACGCTAAGGTCTGTGCTAAAAATGACCTACGCTCACAAATGGCTTCAAAGTCTGACTTACTTTACTCACAAATTGATTCTCTCAAGACAAAAATTTTTGAGTTAGACAAACAAGTCAACACTCTCAAGAAAGAAAATCACTCACTGAAGACTCAAATGGGAAATATTTATTCTGAAATAAAAAAAAAAAAAGCCCACTGCCTTACGTGATGCTAGCACACTGTGTGAGATGGTGAATATCCAGAGCAGTGCAGCAACTACCCCCACCTGCAGCAGCTCACCAGCAGCCACCGCCCCCTGCGGCAGTTCACCAGCAGCCACCGCCCCCTGCGGCAGCTCACCGGCAGCCACCGCCGCCCCCTGCAGCAGCTCACCGGCAGCCACCGCCCCCTGCAGCAGCTCAGCAGGCACCGCCCCCCAGCAGCAGCTCACCAGCAGCCACCGCCCCCTGCAGCAGCACCACCAGCAGCCACCGCCCCCTGCAGCAGCTCACCAGCAGCCACACCCCCCCTGCAGCAGCTCACCAGCTGCCACCCCCCCTGCAGCAGCTCACCGTCGGCCACCGCCCCCTGCAGCAGCTCACCGGCAGCCACCGCCCCCTGCAGCAGCTCACCGCAGCCACCGCCCCCTGCAGCAGATCTCACCAGCAGCTAAAGAAGACTCCATTCAGCCTTCTTTGACCCTAGAGGAAAGGCCACAAAACCCTGTCGACCCTAGTGATGACATTACGAATCGGTCATCTCAGTTCAAACAAGACTCCTCTCGAAATGATGCCAGAAAAGCTTCTGGACTGCCTACCTCGTCTCAGGCAGAGCTGAACAACAAAAACAGTGTACGGGACATGCTGTCGAAACGGTCAGTGTCTGACAGAGCTTCTGTTGCACTGATTGGTGATTCGGTTATCAGAGACATTGACCCACGCAGAATAGTGCCAAGACATGACTTTGTTTCCAAAATCTGTGTCTCGGGCATGTGTACAGGTGACTTGTTTGACTGGTTACGAGACCACATAGTAGATATCCTGATGTCAATATGATGATCATGCATGTGGGTGTGAATGATTGTAGAACGACAGGAGAAGTCTCCAAACAGACATGGTGCGACCTTATTCACCTGGCTTCTCACACTTTTCCAAATGCTAAAATATTCCTTTAGTTCTATAATACCTGCAAGAGAAAAACACCACCTTAATACCTTTATTTCCCCCCACCAATCTCAATATGCAAAAAGCTTGCGAAATGCTGAATGTAGAATTCATTGATAACTACAACACATTCACAACCACAAACGGAAACCCTAAATTAGCATTTTACAGCAACTTGATTCACCCCAGCAAAACAGGCATTGCCAAAACTAGCAATTCATTTTAAGCAGTGTATGTTTCCATCTCAATTTCATGATTTCAACTCCAGACGGTATGGACCAGTATCTTCTCAGTTCAGTTCTAACCGTCCAATTCATAATGTAAATAACTGGCATCCTATCCAGAACCAACAACAGAATAGGTTCCCAGACGACCACAGACAGCAAAACGTTGCCCCACTTTATGAGTATCCACCAATGGAATCCATGAGTCACTACCCCCCCCCTTTCTCACAGACATACCTCAATGCCGACACACAAACTTCAGGCGCCTCTGATCGTTCACTTCATGGCCCCTTTTCTTCCACCCCCCTCCACTCTCCACCACCCTCCCCTTTATCACCGAGACAACACACTGCCAATACAAACTTCAGGTGCCTCTGATCTTGCATGTCGTGGCCCTCCTCCCCCACCCCCCTCCGCTCTGTATAACTGCGATCAGACAACTCAGTCAAACCAAGGCTTACCGCACTATCCCCCCTTTCCGGTAACGAACCGTGTTGCTCCTGTATACACTAGAAGCTTTTATGACCGTGCAATAAATCCTAACAATACCGTGACAATGACACAAACACCACCCCCCTTCTGTTCCTTACGACCAGTTTTTGTTCAACCTTATGACATCCTACGTCAACACTCAAATGCAACAGCGTCAATCTACTCATTGAAAACACAATGGTGTGTGTGTGTGTGTGTGTGTGTGTGTGTGTGTGTGTGTGTGTGTGTGTGTAGAGCGCGCGCGTGTGCATGTGTGTTTACGTTTTTCATCATGATTATATATGTGTGTGTATGTATGTGTGTGTATATACATGCGTATGTATGCATGTATATGTATATGTGTATGTTTTTCTGGATCAGCAGTGCACCCACACATCATTGAGTGGTGTCCAGCGTGTTCCAGGGTTTTACCTTTATATATATATATATATATATATATATATATATATATATATATATATATATATGTGAGAAAAAGGAAAAGACAGTCTGGAATTGGCGCTTATGAAAGTGTTGCATCTCGCTGGACTGTGGTGAAAGTCACTAACTGAAATAAGATTATTTGTATTTTTTGTAGACATTTGCTTCAGGCCACTGCTGCAGCGAATGGTGTCATATGGGTATTTGTTGTATGTGTTGAGAATACACAAACATCTTTTCTTGCTTTCTCTCAACGAACACGTTTCTGTGTTCAAACGTTTATTGCTAGAAATATTGTCTATTAGCACTTTGATTGTGATTTTCGCTTATTTTCGCGCTTTTTTTCGCTTTTGATTAATACAAATTATATTAGTCTTTTCTTTGCATATTGTTTAATTTTGCTTAGACTGACTATAAGACTTGCTCGAGGCCTCGGTATCTTTGCTCAGGGCTCGAGCGAGTGTGTGTACGTATGATAAATATATATATATATATATATATATATATATATATATATATATATATATATATATATATAGATAGATAGATAGATAGATAGATAGATAGATAGATAGATATAGATTCTTAAAAATTTCCATTTCATTTTTTTGTTGTATATAGTTAAAATTTAAGAAAACTTTCTTCACTAAGTCCACAACTAACTGCAACATGTCGTTAACTTTGGACACATGGCCTACTAAACAGGGACTCCGAATAGGCTATTTGAATATCAACAACTCAAGAAATAAGAAAGACGATGTTGCAACTATTCTCCATAACAGTGGTAACAACTTTCACTTATTTTGTTTTGCGGAATCCCGTTTGTCCTCAGAAATAGCAAATGCTGATATGAGCATACCGGGATATAAAATAATTAGACTTGATCCGTGCAAACCTAAAAGTACAGGCCTACTTTTGTACGTAGCATCTTCATTAAACTGTAAAAAACTAAACAGCCTTGAAAACTATGGGATGAATCTGTATGGATTGAAATCAGTATGAAAAACAATAAACCACTTATTATAGGATTTTTATACAGAAATCCATCTGAAACTTTGGACTGGCAAGATAATTTCATGTTCTCATGGATGAAGTAACAATGCTAAGCCTTGAAACTATTATTTTGGGAGACTTTAATATAGATTTAATGAAACCTAAACCCAGTGGCATCAAAACTACACCTTACACGGTCTTGAACAACTTATTGACATACCAACCCGTATAACTGAACAGTCAAGTACCTTAATAGATCACATTTATACAAACACAAAACAGTCCATCATTGAAGTGCTCTCTCTCCGCCATGTGGATGTAGCGATCATAATCCCGTTTGTCTGACGTGGTTCAAAAACCGTATAAAAATTCCAAAAGTAGGGCACAAGATAATATATTATAGGAGCTTTAGAAACTTTAAGGAAAGATTTTCCTTTCAGACCTTGCCACAGCACAATTGGAATATATATACCAAATAAGAGATCCTGATGATGCAACTGAATTTTGGATTAACACATTTATTTCTGTGTATAACAAACATGCTCCATTCATCAAAAAAAGAGTCAGACAAGAAACAAAACCACCGTGGATAACAAAAGAAATAGATATTGAAATTAACATAAGAAATCAGTTAAGCAATGCCGGAACAAATAAAGAATTCCGTAAACAAAGAAATAAGGTAAATTCAATGAAACGTAAATCTAAGCGTAATTACTTTCAAAAGATGTTAATTTCTACAAAGGATTCACGTCAGATTTGGAAAGCCATTAACATGTTGAATAATAAACAAGTCTCAAGAAATCAGAAATTATCACAGATGTAACTGCAGATCAATTAAACAACCATTTTGCTAGTATCAAAGAAAAAATTATCACACGATAGGTCCAATGAAAATGACCTTGAGCATTTAAAACACTACCTTGATTTAAAAGAAATTAACTTTTCCTTTACCCTCCAACCAATGACTGTTATGGACGTTAGTAAAAGTATTTCATCTTTAAAACAATCAAATACACGCGATTTAGATGGTTTAGATGCAAAAATACTAAAGATTTCGTGTCCAATAATTACTGATACACTAACATATTTGTACAATTTATGCATAGAGAAACAAACCTTTCCCTTGAAATTTAAGGAAGCCAAAGTAATTCCACTTTATAAATCTGGCGATAAGTCAATTCCATCAAACTATAGACCAATTTCTATTTTATCTGCTTTATCTAACCTATTGAAAAACACTTGCAAAATTTACTATATTCTTACCTTACTAAAAACAATTTACTCCACGACGACGATCAATCTGGTTTCCGTAAAAATCATTCCTGCCATACAACCCTTGTACAGCTTATTGATAGCCTCTTATGTAGTATAAATGAAAATAAATTTACTGGCATTCTTTTTATAGACTTTGAAAAAGCTTTTGATGTAATAAATCGTTCTCTCCTGTTGCGAAACTGGAACTCTACAAATTAACTCCAGAATTCATAAATCTCATGTCCTCATTTCTATGTAATAGGAAACAGTCAGTAACAGTCAACAATAAAACGTCAAACTTAATGTCTATCAAATATGGAGTACCACAAGGCTCTGTATTGGGCCCTCTACTGTTTACTGTCTACGTCAATGATTTACCTTGTTTTCTTGAAAGTAAATGCGAAATGTTTGCCGATGATACATCTCTTCATTCCAGTGATTCAGATCCATATAGATTAGCTAGTAAACTCCAAAATGATGTTAAAAACTTATCGAATGGACTCAGTGAACCATATGTCCTTAAATGCAAGCAAAACCAAGTGCATGTTTGTATGTGCCCGACAAAAAAGACAAAAGATGAAGTCAAAATTTCCACCATTGTTTATATCTGACCTAAAAATAGAAGAAGTCGACTCACATAAAATATTAGGAGTAATAATAGATAAAGATTTAACATGGACCGACCATATAACGTCAATGGGAAAAAGTCTCTCAAAAAAAAATACTTCAATTAGCCAAGATTAAGAACTTCCTGGACACCCATTCTCGAAAGCTCTTTTTCTGTGCTCATGTTCTATCAATCATTGATTATGCATCAACCCTATGGATAACTGCAGTGAAACCAACTTGAAAATTATTCATCGAATGTATAAAAGAGCATTAAATTAGTGTTACTAAAAAATCAAGCACCCTAACAACAGAAGACTATAAACAACTAATATGTTAACTTTCTACAACAGACTTTTGTTCAATAAGGCAGTATGCATGCATAATGTTACAAACGGATATGCACCTAAAAAGATAAGAGATTCATTTACAACTAACACTTATAGACATAGTCATTTATTATCCTTTCCTAGACCAAGAAATAATCTTTATAAATCTAGTCTTTTGTACTCTGGTGGAAATGTATGGAACAAGCTACCAATCACTTTGAAAAACATAAAGAACAAAAATCAGTTTAAGAAAAATCTGAAAAAGCATCTCATGGATGGTAGCCATCAATATTTTCTCAAATTCCCTTGAAATAACTTCAGTGATTTTACATGATGTATCCTTGTATATATATTTTATGCCAATGTACATGTCTGTTTATGCGTGTGTATGCTTGTAGACAATGTATTGATATTGTGCATAACTTAGCTCTCTCTCTCTCTCTCTCTCTCTCTCTCTCTCTCTCTCTCTCTCTCTCTCTCTCTCTCTCTCTTGTTACTTCCTTGATATGATAACTAAAAAGGCTTGGATTCTTTTTTGTACTCCCTCTCCCTCCACCCCCACGCCTCCATCATACCACCTCCCTCCTCCTATTCCCTCTCCCCTCCTCATCCATCTTAGATTTCACCCCCACCACCTCCCTCGCCCTTTTCCGCTGATTTTCACTCTTTGTATTTCTTCGTTTTCATTATTTATCATTCAAGTTTCTTTGTTTTGTTATGATGAAAATTTTGACTTGACTTGACTTGACTTGACACACACATACACACACACACACACACACACACACACACACACACACACACACACACAGACACACACACACACACACACACACACACACACACACACACACACACACACACACACACACACACACATGTACATACCCATCATGACAAAGTCACGGTGTAGGCCTATGCGGAAAGTTTAGAATCCATTTGGCTCAGTGACACAGTCTGGCACCGCTGTCTCTAGATGTGTTTCGGTGAAATAAAAAAAACAGCAAACCATCCTTGTAATTATCTTTGGGACTGGACTGTGTCCCCACTCTGTACCTCGTCAGCTTTGTTTCTGAAGGCCCCAGTAACTGAAAGACTGAGAATGATAGGTTGCAAGATAGAGCGGTCGCAGCGTTACCCAGAAGAGAAAAAAGAACAATTGCACCCACATGGAGAGACTCACTGACTGCTTGAATGGAAAAAACCTAACCTACCATCTTGGTACGAGTGAATTCAGTCTGCTGTACTCCCATACAGAAAGGAGTGTTCAAGTCAACTGTAGCTCTGAGTGCGTGATTGACCTCAACGTTGCCAATCTAGAATTATTTGAGCTCAAATTATTGAATAAAAGTTGTGACCCAAATAATCCTCTTCGTGTTGAAACTCCTGCTTTGACTTCATTGTCTCGAACATGGACAGGGTGTGAAAGATGTCCTTGAACGAACCGTGGGTACCGAACGTCAAACTAAATGTGCGAAGAATTCTTCTTCGCTTTAGTATTGGGAAAGTGAAAGGTTTTACCATTTTTTCTCAACGTCTCAAGACATGGGTTCACTCCTGATAAGTGTCTCCACCAGTTTGCCTTGACTAAAACATTAGGTAAGTGGTTCATACTGTATGTTGCACAAATCTGTATTCACACTCTTGAAGAAATGAATCAGGAGAAGATAAAACAAGAGTTAAAATCGAACTTCAGATGAAAACTAAAAAACCTAAGCTTCGGTTCCACTTTGGTGAAAACAACAACAAAACAACACAACAGCAACCACAACAACAGCAACAAAAAAACGTCTATTTCCATTGATAAGATTTTTCTACCTCACATTGTAGATATGTCAGAGTAACTAGATTGCTTGACAAGAATCATTTTAGGAAGACTTTCGCAGGTGACGGTTTTCAGAGAAGAACCCCCAGGCACCACTCCCTCACCCCCAACCCCCAGACAAGTGTTCCAGTCCTGGACTCCCGACAGTCTGAGGAGGCCCGATCGCTTCCAGGCCATGACTCCTGGGTGCCCTTCTCATGTCAAAATATATTATATAGTTAGTTGCAAAGTGAAGCGACGGCAGGCGGAAATCTAAACAAATCTTAAAAAGTATTTAAATTACTCTGTCGAACAACGTGGGCAAACGAATCACAAGACAAAATACGACGCGTTTTTGGATCTCTTAGGTCTTCTTCAAGCAAGATAAACAACACACAGGACAACTAATTGAACGAATCACTTATCTTCGTCAAATTCGGTCCAAGATAGGCGATGAATAAAAACGAGGCCGTCGGGAAGACGTTCTTCACTGAAAACCTTCCCCTGTGAAGCTCTTCCTAAAAGTCCTTCCCGACAGCCTCGTTTTCATTCAACGCCCATCTTGCGCCGAATTTGACGAAGATTGCTCGTTCATTTTCGTTTGTCCTGAGTGTTGTTTGTCTTGCCTGAAGAAGACCTAAGAAGTCGAGAGGCGTCGTGTTTTTTTTTTTTTGTTGTTGTTTTTTTTTTTTTTTTTTTTTTAGTTGTGATTCGTATGTCCAAATTGTTCGGCAGAGTCATTCAAATGCTTTTGAAAAATTGTCAAAATATATGTTTGTCACTGCTGACATTCGAACCTGCTCTTTCCGGATGGAGGGGTGGCTCAAAAACAAGACGTCTTGTGATGGATGTCAAGGACACGCAACCCTCAGACACCTGTTCCAAGCTGGTAAACTTAAGCCTCATGAACTTTGTGTATGTTCTTTCGCGACCAGATCCATTTGGAACTTCTTTTTCCCATCTGTTTTTCCTATTACCATTAGGGCTCTGATCCTCTTCTTATCAGAAATTATGAGCGGTTATAAGAGACGATAAACCGATCAGCCTTCTCGTTCTCTTACGGATGTTGTCTATCTTCCGCTGGTGCCTTGAATATTGAAGAAATCACAATGTGATCAAAAGCAACTAGTCTGTGTTCCAATGTGCTCTTTTTTTTTTTTTTTTTTTTTTTTTTTTTTTTAGAGCATCTCAGTTGGTTTGTGGTCTTTTTTTGCGTCTATAAAGTAAGTGGCATAGTCAGATTATTGGGACAAAGTAACTGACTGTTCAAGATGTGTACGATTCATTGATATTCTTGTTGATTGCAGGTTTTTTACAGACTCCAGGTTGGAACCCTGGTGCCAAGGTGATCGCTCAGATCACATTGTCTTTCAGAGGCCGAATCCGATGTCGTGGTAAAAACGAGTGATAATGTTTAGTTTTCTGCACCTGCATCTTGTTTCTTCTGAAAGGCTTCTCTTTATGGACAGAAACAATAAAATTCACCTGACTGTCAAGCCATTCAACATCCCCCCACGTTTCATCTGGAAAGTGGTCAAACGCAATAATGACGCCCAAATTTGGAAGACAATCGCGATGTCTTTATATCACTTTTCCTTTGGACTTCGGATATTATTTTCTTTACACAAAGTAAACTTAAACTTTGTTTGTTTTGTCCTCTCTTTTTCTGTTCTATCCACCCTGACCCACCCCCCTCCCGCCTACCCATTCCTCCATTCATGACGAATCTGTTTGAATATCTTTTCTGTCGTCGTCTGACTATTAAGCATGCATGATGCGAACGTACGGAAAACACCCGCACCATTGTGCAGCTTTCTTAAAATCATGATTTCATTCATACGAATATAACACATGCTAAAATGGCAACAACAGTTCATTTGCATGTTACAGAATAGATGTTTTAAAAAAAGATGTATTGGATTTTTTAATCGTTAACATACAAACAACCTTTTTAACAATTCCCAGTTACGTAGAAGTGTTGTTTGTTTGCTTTGCTTCTTTTTCTGATTGCCACTTTTGGAGGAGTGTGTTCTCATTGAGCTTAGGTTTTCCAAGACAATGTTCTTGCTAAAACAGGTCATTGAACTAAAGACCAAGATTTTCAGAATATTTCGTGTCGGTGCTGCAATAAATAACTACCGAATTTCATTACATTTTCTGTTCGCACACAGCACATTTCTCTGTTCGCACACAGCAAAACACAGCATCTCTCTCTCTCTCTCTCTCTCTCTCTCTCTCTCTCTCTCTCTCTCTCTCTCTCTCTCTCTCTCTCTCTCTCTCTCTCTCTCTCTCTCTGTGTGTGTGTGTGTGTGTGTGTGTGTGTGTGTGTGTGTGCGTGTGCGTGTAAATGTGAGTGTGTGTAAGAGAGTGAGAGAGAGCGAGAGAGAGAGAGAGTGTGTGTGTGTGTGTGTGTGTGTGTGTGTGTGTGCACGCGCGCGCGCCCCGCGCGTTCGCGCTACAAAACAAAACAAATACACCCTCATCTAGCGGTTACATGTATCAAGAATAAACGACATGAATTGCTTTTTACATCTGTCATTTTTTTTTCTAGTGACAAAGGTTTTATTAGTTTTCGAGTTCTTGATAATTTCTAGTGTTTTGTTGTTCAGTCTCTAGGTGCAATAGTTTATATTTGTCTGTTCTTTTTATGTCTTGGTTTATATGTGTTTGATCACTGGGAACTAGTTACAGATATCTGGGGGTTTGCTGTCAAACGAGCATACGTCGGTAATTTCCAGTGCTTGCATGTGTTTATAGAACATACTTTTAAAGCACATAAATCAGTACGCAAGAAACAAACATGCTACTGTGTGCTACAACAATGTCGTAACGGCTTTAAGTTTCTTGTCTGCTTAGATGATTTGTTTCACAATACCGGTCGCTGTATCTATCATTGCTGCTTTGTGCTTAAACATTCAGAGATTTTATGTGTCCTAATTTGTTGAAGTTTGTTTGATGGTTTAGCAAAGGAATACTACTTCATACCTTCAGTTTGCTTCTAAGCCACAAACAGGGATAATTGTACATCATCATCATCATCATCATCATCATCATCATCATCATCATCCTCTTCTTCTTCTTCTTCTTGTGCACTAAAAAAACTTATGGAAGGTATACGTTTCCTGTGTTGATATCTGCTTCACTGAGCTGGCGGATTTTAGTTGTTTTAGGCTTAGTTGTTTTAGACTACAATTGACACGATCGAGGCCTTGACGAACCTACCAGTTCAACAACCCTGTGCAAACAGCAGTGGAAGGGAACATCTAGATAATCAGGTTTCTCATCTCCATTTCACTCGTGTGCATGCACTGCAGTCAATAGGCCAAGTCAGAGCGAGTTACCTGAGCTCACCGATCACAAAACAAACGCGCATACCAACAAGAAATACATACTATAGGCCCAGTTCCATTGTTGACCTTAAAAAGCATGGTTCGATGTTTTTGCCAAAAGTGATGATGAACCGAACCAAAATATACTAAGGTAAAGCTAATATCCCGGGGATATTTGTTCCAGACCATGATGACGATGTGACTGATGAATATGATGATAATTTTGGTGATGATGAGAGCCAGGGAGGTTACGGAGCAACAAAACAA
Source organism: Conus betulinus (assembly GCA_016801955.1). Taxonomy (NCBI): domain Eukaryota; kingdom Metazoa; phylum Mollusca; class Gastropoda; order Neogastropoda; family Conidae; genus Conus; species Conus betulinus. Next base: position 16,128 of record JADBJO010006500.1, on the reverse strand, counting down.
ATACATGTTTTGATTTCTTTTATATAGGTGTCTGACAAGCCTAGAAAACTTCCAGGTGAAAGGTGGAACTGTTCTGTGCCTAACTGGTCTGATTTTCGACCTCATCTTGTCTGCAATTTAATGACTCAGTGCGCAGATGCGGAAGACGAAATGGATTGTGGGTATGAACTCTGCCAATCAGACCAAGGGTTTGTGGTCGAGGGGTCATGCTATGTGATCACATATCTGGATTCCTCGCGGAGACGTCGAGATGAGTTTCTTACGAATCATGACGCGCATGACTATTGTACCAGGGCTGGAGGTTTCCTTACCTTCTTTTAGCTCCGACAGACGATGGACACAGATGACAGAGCTGATGAAAAAACATCTCTTGTCTCCAAACTTTCATGTGGGACTTACCACGCATCGAAGAAATCCGTTGTAAATATTTGCATTTCTAAGAATATAGGTTTCTGGATTCTGGATTCGACATTAGAAAAGTAGTTGCAGACTCAGAATCAAAAACTTACTTGGAGAATATTTCGACAGGGTCGCCCTGTCTTCTTCAGCTCACTGTTGCTGTTGTGGCAGCGAGGCCTGGTGGGACGACTGTTGTGTGGGTGAACGGTTGTCAGGATCTGATTGTAGATGGGGGGAAGTTCAAAGCCTTGACCTCTGTTCAGGCTGGGGCGTCTGGTCTAATTTCGATGGCTTCTTTAACTTTTCTTTTTGTGAGGAAGGGCTCTGTAGATAAGATCTTGGTTTCTTGGGGGCTTTTGTGACCCACGATAGGTAAGCAGTTGAAAAATGGAGTGACGCATTGCAAGCTCTGTATAGGCTGTGAATCAGGTTGCAGCGACGAAAACCAGGTTCTCTCTTACTTTGATGGTGACTTAAGAAATGCCAGCGTTCCAGCTGAGGGTCTGCGAGATGATGGCATTCTGATATTTTGCATCCTTTACAACATTCCATTCGTGCTCTTAAGATGGCACCAGTTTGAGGATTCTTCCTGGTGACAAGGGGTGTCTGGCTTTTGTCGGCTTTTTTTTTAAATATTCTTTTGGTATTTTAGGAAACTGTTACTATCAAGCAAAATGATTTTGAACTTATGGTGTAAAATTTGCTTTTACCTGAGATAGGAAGAGAAGAGAAGAGAGAGAGAGAAGAGAGAGAGAGAGAGAGAGAGAGAGAGAGAGAGAGAGAGAGAGAGAGAGAGAGAGTTAAACTTGGAGGAAGTATAACGAAAGATCGGAATGTTTTTTAGTAAAGTGGTAATTATTAGTATTAAAATGAATACTTATATAGTGCCTATTCTCGGTTAGAGGCCAAACTCTAAGCCCTTTACAATCCACACTCGTTTACTCAACAGGCTGTCTACGTAGGTAGTGCCGACTCAGTTTCCTTACTTCCTTCATACTTTCCACTTCTAACGCAGGGGTGCATGCTAGGTGTAATGAGATATTACATTTACCAAAACAACTTCTGATGAAAATCTGCCATTACTCACAATGGACGGGAGGGAGGTGGGGGGGGGGGGGGGGTAGGGAGGGGGGGGTACTAGAAAATCAATAAGAAAGTGGGTGTGATAAATTTCACAGTACATTAGATAGGATAATCACTGTGGAGATTATGACAATTTATTCTTATTGACAGTACCTGGTAGAGAGAAATGAAACCCAGTCTGGGACGTGGAACAAGGAGAATTCAGAATCAAGATGTGTTTTTAATTCCACCCAGCTAAATTTCGGAGCACGAATAGGGAGTTCTTCTTACTTTCTTTCCATTCATGGTACTTAAAGTCCAGCCGACCACAGATGGTCATACCAAGGCTGTAACGTTGTCGAAATCGATTCAGTATATATTCCACATGACGGCTGAAAAAAAATCTATATTTTTCTATAAAATCTAAGAAGAAATTAAAATATATTCATCTGTGTCAGAAACTCATATTTTTTTTTTTGTTGTGGCATCAGTTATCGGAGCAATGGAACACCTAAGAAGGTTATTTTTTTCCTCTAAGGCCGCAATCCACCTCTTCATTTTTTGGTGCTTCACACTGTCCTCTTTATCTGAAAAAAAAAAGCAATTTCCGCTACTAGCTTTTTTTTTCTCCAACCAGTCCCTTACACACCATGCGTAGTCTTGTATGTTCTCTTATAAATGGACATAGTCTTGCCGTTTTTAGCATTTTGGCGTTTGATACAAAATGTCTGGATTTGTTAATGTTCTAATGTGTGGTGTACTGGCACTCTCACACTGAAAATGTGCTGCATACACAAAGAGAACAACATAAGTGAAACAAAAACTTAATACTACTTAATCATTTTTTTCAGACCCCCCCCCAAAAAAAAAAAAAAAAAAAAATTGAGAGAGAGAGAGAGAGAGAGAGACAGACAGACAGACAGACAGGCAGGCAGGCAGACAGACAAACAAACAGGCAGACTGACAAAGGCGGCATCGTCCCACCAGTTGGCTAGTCCCAATAAGGCCAGCCTTGTAGCGAAAAGAAAAGGTCCACAAGAAAGCCATGAGGAAAGCCAAGAAGCGTGACAACCCCCCCCCCCCTCCCCTTCCCAAATCTCCGGTCTTCCCCCCCTCTTTAAGCCCGCATCCCCCACCCCCACCCCCTCTCCTCCCTTCTGTGACGAGTTTTAGTATTTGGGATTCAAAGCTTTGGTTATACAAGGACTTGCCTTTTATGGTCGTTTTGTTACACAAAAATAAGTGGCTATCATAAAAAATAGCATACCAATGGTATTAAATTTTGTGTGTGTGTATGCGCCTACGCATGTGATCGGCACTTAAGGTTTACGACTGAGCAACTGAGAGACAGACAGACAGACAGAGGGACAGACAGACAGACAGACAAAACAAAGAACATGATGCTACTTTGGGGCAAGTTGTGGGGATCACAAGGTGCGATGTTTCATTTGCCATTTAAATGTTAAGTACATGGGAGAGAGAGAGAGAGATTTTTGTTTTCTTTAGTAGAAAGAAACTCGTGGAGAGCGTATCAGCAGAAAGTCCTCAGAAGAGAAGCCCCCTTCAAGCGAGTGTTTCGGCCCTTATCTCCTGACACTCTAGGGGGGGTTGAGCCACACCCGGTTCATGACTCCGGATGTCCCTCTGCTGCCCCTTTTTTTTCCCATCTTGGGATGAGCCCATGGCTGGGATTCGAACCCATGCCCTTCTGGACATGCTCATTTCCACCTAATGACTCGCGCACTAACCACTGAGCCACAGGGACACCTGATATTTGTAGGAAAGTTGAGCCTTATGAAGTTCACTGTTGTTCCTCCTTGACCAGATCCAACTTGAACACCTCTCTGCCGCTTCTGCCATTGCTTTCAGGGCTTTGGTTTTTTTCCCTCCCTGCAACTGAGAGAGCTGTTTCATGAGGCTGTATGCAGACGTTCCCACAAACCCCCTAGCTCCAATTTCTGCAGTGAGGACTTTGACGTGATAGCCTTCTCTCCTCAGGCTGTTTGCCAGATCAGCATACTTTTTAGTCTTGTAGATCTGAACTGCCTCCATTCTGTTCTCATATGGCACCGTGAGTTCGATCATGATCAGCTGCTTGGTTGACTGAGAGTGTAATACTACGTCTGGTCTCATGCCACTCTGCTGATAATCTCTGGGTGACTATTCCATTCTGGGAGGTCTGCTGTGCACTCCCAGTCATCTGCCCCGTCCAGCAGACTCTGCCTGCATGTTCCAAGTGACACGGTTGTTCTTTGCCATGATTCGCTGCCTCCTGCCGTGAAGAATATTGCGGGTGCTTTTGGAGTCCTAATTTTCCCTTTTGTTGTGTTGGTACTAGCCCAGACTACTTGTACAATCTCTTTGAGCACTTGGTTGAGCCTCCATGTGTACCTTCCTTGAGCCAGGGCTACTTTACACGAGCTTAGGACATGCTCCACTGTTTGTTTTTTCATGGCAAAGGGGGCATGACAGATCGTCTGTTTTTCCCCACTTCACCAGGTTTGCATTTGAAGGCAGAAGGTCATATGCAGATCTGAGAATGAAGCTGATCCTGAGAGGGGCCATGTGCCAAATGTCATTCCAAGTGAGACTTCTTTGGAGTGCATTCTCCCACGTTGTCCATTGCCCTTGCTGGCTCTGCTGGACTGCTTTTTTGAGTCTTTTTTGGTCTTCTTCTTTTCTCATCTCCTGAATCATCATGTCTCTTTTGGCTTTTCCTTTGGCCTTTGACCACCATTCAATTTTGGTCACCCCCAGTCCTTGTCTGTTGGTCTGTGTGTGTCCTGTTATTTCTCTTATCTTGAGACTTTCTTTTGCAGAATCCATCGCCTCTTGAACTTTCCATTTTCTGCCTGTCTTCAGCTTGGGCTTGATTGCTTCAACCACCTGTCTCCTGAGTCCTCCAGCATGTTTGAAGTCTGATCTTCCCTGCTTTATATTCCTCCAGGATGGATTTCAGTGGTAGTTTCAGCTTTGCTTGGCGACAGTATAGCGCTATGTCAGTCAGACAGGGTGGGACACCAAGCCATTTCCTTGTGAACTTGTTGATTTTGGATTCCATTGCCTCCGCTATGCTGGTGGGGATCACAAGGTGCAATATTTCATTTGCCATTTAAATGTTAAGCACATGGGAGAGAAAGAGAGATTTTGTTTTCTTTAGTAGAAAGAAACTCGTGGAGAGCGTGGCAGCAGAAAGTCCTCAGAAGAGACGCCCCCTTCAAGCGATGCTACTTTGGGGCAAGTTGTGGGGATCACAAGGTGCGATATTTCATTTGCCATTTAAATGTTAAGTACATGGGAGAGAGAGAGAGAGATTTTGTTTTCTTTGCTATACTTACACTCATTTTACAGATCAAGATGATGTTTATCATTTTCAAGGCGTCTCTGCTTAAAGATCGATTATCTACTCCTAACAGGACGTCATGTAATGACAGTTTTATCTGCATTCCAAAAAGACCTTGAGTGTAAATTTCGATCCTTTAAAACACACACACACACACACACACACACACACACACACACACACACACACACACACACACACACACAAAAACAAACAAACAAAAAAAACAGAAACGGGCGGGCACTCGTAAAAGAAATGTTCGATATAATCAACTTCATCCCTACAGATGGAGCATCTGTTATCATCCACTAGCTTCATTTTGTAGTAGTATATATTTGTAGGGTAGATGTTGTGCATTATTTTCCATTGTAGTTCCTGTAATCGAACTTCCTTTGTTGCAACATGAGGGAGTGTCCCACACACTTTTTATCAATTTCAATGTTCAGTTTTCTTTGCCAGAAACCAATAGCACAGAGCTTTATTACTGCCCTTCCTCCTTTCATGTAAACCATTGACTTCCGGGAATAGGCCGGAGGACGTCCGGGAAAGACCGGAGGACACTGGGAAAGACCAGAACCAAGGGCTCTGTGGGCTGGCTCCCCACTTTGCCTTCAACATGTGGCTACTAAAAAAAAAAAGAAAAGATGCTCCCAGGATTCACCGAGAGAGAATGATGAATCCATCGGTGCTCAACCAATCACGACTGCAAATCCCAAACGGACTACGAACATGGACCAAATGGAATATCCATGTGTCTGTGGAAAGCGTTTCGCTACCACCCGTGGCATGAAGATCCACAGAACAAAGATGGGATGTGTGAAGACTCATCTGAATGAGCAGCAGCGCACTGCATCAGCAGATAAGACGTCGGAAGACCAAGGCCAGGATTTAAACCACAGTGCCAAGGACATCCACGCTGTTGGTTCGGATGAGGAATTTTTGCACAGGCCCTCGATGCCAGGCGCCTGAAACTCAACCTGCCACGAGCAAACGACTGACTGAAGATGGGGAGAAAAACTGGATGCAAAAATCGTCCAAAGACTCGATGCACTGATAGGGAAAAGCACCCTGGAACACAAACTAGCCACATATGGGGACATTGTGTATGCCACATGTAGAGACGCCTATGGAGCAAAACTACCCAAAAGAGAAAACACCTCCAAAGAAATCCAGACGCCAAGAAGAGATGGACAATCAGGGTCCAAAAGAAAAAACCTCAAGAAGCAAATGAAGACTGCTCTGCCAGCTGAAAAAAAAAGGCTTGGAAAAACTCTGGGAAGACCTGAAAGCAAAACACAGCGCCCTCAGCAAAGCGGAATCTGCGAGGAAGAGAAAAGCAAAAAAAGAAGACACAAGAGCGTTTCTTCAGAGACCCCTTCCAGTTTGCCAGAACTCTGTTCGAGCAGCCAAAATCTGGGACCCTAAGTGTGGACAAAGGAGTTCTTGAGCAGCATCTGAGAAAAACATACTCTGACTCACAGAGCAAAGCACCACTCGACATTCAAGGTCTGGTGTGGCCAACCAACCCTGAGGAACAGTTCAATGACAAGCCTCCAACGTTGGCGGAAATCAAGAAGGTGGTCGACAAAGCCAGAGCCAAATCATCACCAGGGCCAAACGGAATACCTTACCAGCTGTACAAGAAATGTCCCAAGGTGCTGGAGTGGCTCCACAGGCTGCTGCTGCGATCAGCTTGGAGAAATCAGAAGATCAGCGGCCAGTGGATGACGGCAGATGGTGTGTACATCCCCAAGAGCAAAACTCAAGTGACATCAGCCAGTTCAGGCCAATATCACTACTGAACGTCGAAGGGAAAATCTTCTTCTCTGTCATGGCAGCAAGGCTGACCAAGTACCTCATGGAAAACAAGTACTTGGATGTGTCAGTCCAGAAAGGTGGCATTCCAGGCGTGGCTGGCTGTGTAGAACACGCCACAATGATCTGGGACGCAATCCAAAGAGCAAAAACAGAAAAGAGAGACCTGGACGTAGTGTGGCTCGACCTGGCAAACGCATATGGATCTGTACCCCATGATGATACAGTTGGCTCTTAAGATGTACCATGTGCCAAAGAACATCCGCGACATGCTCAAGAAGTACTTCAATGGCTTCTCAATGCGGTTCTCTACCAAGGAGTACACAACAGATTGGATCAACTTGGAAGTGGGCATTGCAATGGGCTGTGCATTTCCCCAATACTGTTCGTGTTGGCAATGGAAGTCATCTTGAAAGCAGCAACAAGCAACGCAAGACAAACAGACCTTGGCGATGGATACAAGATGCCCCTCTCTCAAGGCCTTCATGGATGACACTACAGTGATTTCATCCAGAGAAGACGAGACACGTCACGTGCTGGAGAGGCTGGACGACATAGTTGCCTCATCCAGAATGAAGTTCAAGCCAAAGAAATCACGGAGTCTCTCACTGAGGAAAGGAAAAGTGGCCGAATCTGTGGTCTTCAGTGTTGCCAACCAGACCATTCCAACAGTAACAGAAGAGCAGTCAAGAGCCTTGGAAGATGGTATGATGATACGCTGAAAGACACACGAAGAGCAAAAGAAACCAAACAGATGTCGGAAGAAGGCTTGGAGACCATTGACCAGTGTGGGCTCCCTGGCAAATACAAGGTCTGGTGTCTGCAGTTCATGCTGATACCAAAGCTCCTATGGCCTCTGATGATATACGACATCTGCACCACCACATAGTGGAGGCAATGGAATCCAAAATCAACAAGTTCACAAGGAAATGGCTTGGTGTCCCACCCTGTCTGACTGACATAGCGCTATACTGTCGCCAAGCAAAGCTGAAACTACCACTGAAATCCCATCCTGGAGGAATATAAAGCAGGGAAGATCAGACTTCAAAGCATGCTGGAGGACTCAGGAGACAAGGGTTGAAGCAATCAAGCCCCAGCTGAAGACAGGCAGAAAATGGAAAGTTCAAGAGGCGATGGATTCTGCAAAAGAAAGTCTCAAGATCAGAGAAATAACAGGACACACACACCAACAGACAAGGACTGGGGGTGACCAAAACTGAATGGTGGTCAAAGGCCAAAGGAAAAGCCAAAAGAGACATGATGATTCAGGAGATGAGAAAAAGAAGAAGACCAACAAAGACTCCAAAAAGCAGTCCAGCAGAGCCAGCAAGGGCAATGGACAACGTGGGAGAATGCACTCCAAAGAAGTCTCACTTGGAATGACATTTGGCACATGGCCCCTCTCAGGATCAGCTTCATTCTCAGATCTGCATATATGACCTTCTGCCTTCAAATGCAAACCTGGTGAAGTGGGGAAAAACAGACGATCCTTCATGCCCCCTTTGCCATGAAAAACAAAACAGTGGAGCATGTCCTAAGCTCATGTAAAGTAGCCCTGGCTCAAGGAAGGTACACATGGAGGCACAACCAAGTGCTCAAAGAGATTGTACAAGTAGTCTGGGCTAGTACCAACACCACAAAAAGGGAAAATCAGGACTCCAAAACCCCCGCACATTCTTCACGGCAGGAGGCAGCGAATCATGGCCAAGAACAACAGTGCCACTCGGAACATGCAGGCAGAGTCTGCTGGACGGGGCAGATGACTGGGAGTGCACAGCAGACCTCCCAGGAATAGTCACCCCAGATTATCAGCAAGAGTGGCATGAGACCAGACATAGTATTACACTCTCAGTCAACCAAGCAGCTGATCATGATCGAGCTCACGGTGCCATATGAGAACAGAATGGAGGCAGCTCAGATCTACAAGACTGAAAAGTATGCTGATCTGGCAAACAGCCTGAGGAGAGAAGGCTATCAGGTCAAAGTCCTCACTGCAGAAATTGGAGCTAGGGGGTTTGTGGGAACGTCTGCATACAGCCTCATGAAACAGCTCTCAGTTGCAGGGAGGGAAAAAAACCAAGCCCTGAAAGCAATGGCAGAAGCGGCAGAGAGGTGTTCAAGTTGGATCTGGTCAAGGAGGAACAAAAGTGAACTTCATAAGGCTTAACTTTCCTACAAATATCTCTGCTGCCACGCTCTCCACGAGTTTCTTTCTACTATTTTTTGTTGAAATTCTTCTATGTTTAAGAGTGTATATTCCTTCAGGTTTATTAAATCTTTTATTCTCTCTATTCCACTATTTTTACACACATGGAAAAAGACAGAATGATTATATTGTATTAACCGGTTATTCCATATTAGCTGAGTTTTGAAGTTGTTTATATTTACTTTTCCATTGCTATTGTTTTTAGCGTTTTGTTCTCCAAGTAAAGTGCAAAGAACTTTTTTTTCCAGAATTTGCTTTTAATTTTCCCAAGAGCTCTCTGCATTTCCATCGGCTTACAGTTTATTTCATATATTAGATTGCCGCTTGCTATCTGGTGGTAATACCACTTGGAAATAAGACTCCAGTTATCATCATCCCCTGACATGTATAGTTTACCTATCCACTGAAGATAAAAACACGTTTGTAGTTAACATATGTTGGTCATTTTAAGACCACCGTGCTCATAGCTGTTTTCCATCACTTTTCTCTTGACCTTTTCGAATGCTCTTTTATTTGAGTACTTCCTTTGTCAAATGAATTTACACACAGCACGATTTATCTTCGTGAGAATATTTTTTCTGGTAATCCAATTGATTGCATTACAAATATAAAACTGGCTTACTAAGAAACTCTTTACTATGACAATCTTTCCACGTATATTAAGATCTCTACGGCTCCATAATTTTATGACTATGCATTTTATCCAATCTTTTTATCCAGTCTCTCTCAATGTAGTGGGCACTTGTATTATTTTGAAAGAATAGCCCAAGAATCTTGATTTTGTCTGTAAGTTCAAACGGTATGTTTTCTTCGTCGTTGTGAATACCAATCCGCATGGCTTTGGTTTTCGTGTGATTCAACAGAAGACCTGAACATTTTGAGAATTCTGTAACAATCAAAGAGGCGTTTACAATGTCTTCTTTGTTTTGAAGAAGAAGTGTCGTATCATCGGCAAGTTGTTTTATTTTCAGTTGTTCACTTTGTGTCATTCTGATTACACTAAGGTAAACTTATTTCGTTTATGCTACTGTTCCTAATTTTAACCGCTAGCAATTCAACTGACAGTATAAAAGCGAGGGATGAAAACGGACATCCTAGCCTGATGCCGCATGTTACTGGGAATGGTTGGGAAATCTAGCCTCCATGGTTAACACTACAAAAAGTGTTGCTAGTAAGAATTGCTATCCATTTAACAAACTGTTCGCCGAAACCAAAGATATGGAACGCGTTTAACATGAAAGTACGTGATATTGAATCAAAGGTTTTTGAGTAATCTAGAGCTAAAAGATAACCAGCTTTGTTTGTGTTGTTAAGTACTCAATGATATCGTCGATTGTTCAAATAACTGTTGATATACTCCGACCTTTAAGATATCCAACTTGGCCTTCATTAATTAATTTTGATATTACTTTGCCTTATCTTCCTGCCAAGACTTTTGCTAGTATCTTATAATCAGTGTTCGTGAGTGTAATTGATCTCCAGTTATTCAACTGTTCACGCGCTAGCTCTTTCTCTTTATGTAACAGAATTATTATACTCTGTTTCTGTGTGTATGACAATTCTCCTTTTTCAAACGACTCGTTGAAACAGGACGTTAACAGAGTTTTTTATTTTGCTCTAGAAGAATTTCATGAATTCTACAGTTAAGCCAACACAACCTGGAGAAGAGCCATTCTTGTTGCTTTCAGAACACAACTTACTTCTTCTGTAGATATTAGTCCTTCACAAAAAGCTGCTTTCTCATCATCTAGTGTAGGGAGTTGTACATCTGCAATGAAGTTATTCATAGTTTCTGTATATTCTCTCTGTATCCGTGCTCTGGTTATATAAATTAGTGTAATAACGAGGTTGTTGTTCTTCAATGGTTCCTGTCCCGCACGCTCCCACAGATCTTCGTTTCGGATCTTCTCTGGCCATCGGATTTTGTAGATGCGCCGCAGACAGGTGTTGAAGAATGTCTGAATCTTTTGTTGCATCATCTGTGTTGTCCGCCATGTCTCGCATCCGTAGAGCAGAACTGACTTCACATTTGAGTTGAAGTTGCAGAGTTTGGTTCTTATGCTGATTCCTCCAGATGCCCAAATGTTCTTGAGCATGACGAAAGCTGCTCTTGCCTTCCCGACTCTGGCTGTGATGTCTCGGTCCGTGCCTCCCTGTTGGTCAACCACGCTTCCCAGGTGGACGAAAGACTCCACCTCCCTGATGGGCTCTCCATCAACTGTGACTGATGTGCTGGCAGTGGTGTTGATTTTCACCAGCTCGGTCTTCTTCCTGTTGATCTTGAGCCCTGTCCCGGCTGATGATGTGGTCTCAGGCGAGTGGTCTTGTCCTGCATCTGGCTGTGGCAGTGTGACAGGAGCGCCAGGTCGTCAGCGAAGTCGAGGGCGTCCAGCTGCGTCCAGCGTGTCCACTGTATACCGTTGTTCCTGCCTGTTGTAGTGGTCTTCATGATCCAGTCATTGACCAGGAGGAAGAGGAACGGCGACAGCAGGCACCCCTGTCTAGCTCAGGTCTTCACCTCGAAACTTTCGGACAGCTGGCTGTCGTGGGCAATCCGACAGTTCATATCCTGGTAGGTGCACCGGATGAGGGAGATGATCTTCGCGGGGACTCTATAATGCCTCAGTAGCTTCCACAGCGTCTCTCTGTTCACAGTGTCGAAGGCCTTCTCATAATCTATGAAGCTGATGTAGAGGGGGGAGTTCCACTCCGGCGACTGCTCCACGATGATGCGCAGGCTGACGATCTGGTCGGCACATGATTTGTTCTGCCGGAAGCCTGCCTGCTGGTCTCGGAGCTTGGGGTCGAAACCTCCTCCTTCATCCTCTCCAGTAGAACCCTGTTGAGAATCTTGCCTGGCATTGACAGGAGCATGATCCCTCGGTAGTTGTTGCAGTCCCTGATGTCTCCCTTCTTTGGCAGCTTGATGATTACTCCTTTTTTTCCACTGGGCCGGTACCTCCTCCTTCCCCAGATCTTGCTGAAGAGGCTGTATAGCATGTTGACAGCTGTCTCTACGTCCGCTTTGATGGCTTCTGCTGGTATCTCGTCCGGCCCTGCAACCTTCCCATTTTTCAGAGTCATGATGGCCTTCTTGATCTCTGCCTTTGAGGGTTTGTCGCAGCTGATGGGCAGTACTGACTCCGCGAGTGGGATGTCTGGTGGTGAGTCAGGGGCAGGGTGGTTCAGCAGCTCCTTGAAGTGTTCTCTCCATCGTTTCAGCTGTTCCTCGGTTGTTGTCAGTGGGTTTCCATTCTTGTCCTCCTCACTGGCTTGTCTGTCTGCTGGAACTTCCCCATCAACTTCTTGGTCACTAGGTACAGGTCCTTCAGGTTCCCTTGTCCGGCTGCTGCCTCTGCTTGACTGGCCAGGTCGTCAAAAAGTAGTCCCTCTTGTGTTTTCTTGATGCTCCTCTTTACTTTACTCTCTCTGTTCGCTGCTGTGTGGTCTTCCTGTGCCTTTGCCTTAGCTGCTCTAGTTCGGTTCATGTTCAGTGTAGTTTTTTCTCTCTCTCCTTGTTTTTCCAGCTTGTGGATGGTGTCGGCAGAGATCCATTCTTGTGTGCTGGGTCTTCTTCTTGCCAAGGATCTCTTCATATGTGTCATGCCAGAGCTTCTTGCAGTGTTCCCACTGCGTTTCGATGTCGGTCTCACCATCTTCTATCAGCTCTTGTAGCGGCTGGAACCTGTTGGAAAGCTGATCTGGAATGCTGCTTGTGTGTCCCTGTTTCTGAGCAGTCCGACATTGTACCTTGTCCGTGTGTTGTTGACGTTGGTGAATCTCTTGAGGGAAGTCTCACTGTTGTTAAAAGAAGGTGGTGGTCTGATGACACGTCAGCACCTCACATCACTCCTACATCCCGCCATGATCTCCTGAACTTGCGGCTAATGCAGATGTGTCAATCTGGTTCTCCGTGACGTGGTTCGGGGATCTCCATGTGGCCTTGTGGATGCGTGTGTGGGGGAAGATGCTTCCTCCTATCACCAGCTGGTTCAGGGCGCACAGGTCTGCAAAGCGCTCACCATTCTCATTCATCTGTCCCAGTCTGTGTGTCCCCATGATGTCCTTGTAGTCTGTGTTGTCCATTCCAATCTTGGCGTTGAAATCTCCCATCAGTATGGTTATGTCCTTTGCTCCTCTTCTGTCTATCACTGTCTGTAGTTGCTGGTAGAAGTCCTCTTTCTCTCTCTTCCTCTGCATCATTGGTGGGAGCATAGCACTGGATGATGTTCAGCCTGATGTCATTCTTCTTCTTGTGGATAAAAAATGGCTGTGATGATGCCAGCATCAGGGCCACACCCTCAGTGTGGGGGGCTCCATCCTCTGAGTGTCCTGAGTACAGCAGCTGTTCTCCAGATGAAAGTCTCAGCTGTTCTGACTGTAGCCACCTTGTCTCACTCAGTCTTAGCACTCCGATCTTGTAGTTTTTCATCTCTCTTGCAACTTGGATGGTTTTTCCTGTTTCGTACATCGTTCTGATTCTCCATGTGGCTACTATCGTCGTTGTCCTGGGTGTTAGAACGGGAGTCAGCTTGCAGCTTCCTTTCGGCTTTCACTGCACCGCGTCATAAGTATCCAGGATGCAGACCCTTCCTTGCCCAGGTGAATGTTTTGGTTCATTGTCATCGGTGCTTCTGTAATACAAGTAGGGTTGTTAGCCCAACGCAAACCCCTTTATCCTCCGGGCGAGGTGGTCCTGCCTTAGCCGCCTCTTACGACATGCATGGCAGGGCAGTGGGTCTATTCTATGCCCAACCCACAGGACTTTACTACCTATATAGGATTGAAATAACAGAGTCACTGGTTGTAAAGAAAATAAAGCAGTCTGCAGTGTTACTGCCTATAATGAGATTGAAATAGTTAGCAGAGTCACTGGTTGTACAGAAAGTAAAGCAGTCTGCAGTGTTACTGCCTATAAAGGGACTGAGATAGTTAGCAGTCACTGGATGTAAAGAAAAAAAAGCAGTCTGCATTGTTACTGCCCATGTAGAGATTGAATTACTAGCAGAGTCACTGGTTGTAAAGAAAATAAAGCAGTCTGCTATTACTGCCTATAACGAGATTGTAATAATTAGCAGTGTCACTGGCTGTAAAGAAAATAAAGCAGTTCGCAGTGTTTCTGCCTATATAGAGATTGATTAGTTAGCAGTCACCAGTTGTAAAGAGAGTGAAACAATCATTAGCGTTATTGCAGTGTGTCGAATGTCGAGTCTATCCCAGCACTCCGTTATCACGTGTCAGAGTAAGGGACTCGCCACATGGTATGCACATACACCACGGAACCTCTTCGAATGTAAAAGATCCGAGTTTGCGTTGAAAAAAAAAAAAACTTTGTATGTAAACGGCACAAAACTGCTGCTTCTTTTCGACCACCACTGGCGGCTTGGTATCAATTCTTTCATATCTAAAAAAGTTAATTTTTCGTTTGTGTTTCAGGTTGATTAATTCCGCAACGGATGGATGAGGGTCGTGTGACCCAGGAATGGGTAAGACTGTTGGATCAAGACATGGAAAGGGGAGAGGGGGGGGGGAGACAAAGAGAGGAGTGAAGTGGGGGACAGAAGAGAATGAACGTCAAGGTCGCCTTCGCAGATATCAACGTTCACATGACATAGCAGATGTCGGTCATAATCCACTAAATAATCACCAGAGGGCAGAAGGCTTATCGAGGAGGAGGGGGGCTGCTTATAACAAATAAATAGATAAGATGTACGGAAATACACAAATGTCATGTTTTTATTAGACGAATCGTACATGTATACATTATTTACATTCGTTTTCAGGTATGCTTTTGTTCCAGTCTGGGACAGTGGGATTGTAGCTTATCAAATCCCCACCCAGCGTCAGTATAATCGTCCAGTCTGTGGATTTTACTATGGTTTTGTGAACTATGTTCAGCTCATACCCTGCTTACTGCCGATAGAGCATCTGTACAGCATGTGCGAGTACAACCTAGACACAACTCCCCACGCAGAAGATTCTGGGCAACACATTCACCTTGTTCATCTAGTAAATTCTTCCTTCAATCTGGACACTATTCTGTGCCCCCACGGCCACTACACTCACGCCTTCCTCTCTTGTGATGTACAGACAGTGTGTTTCTCCGACCAGGACTGGAGCTACACATCTCCCAAAGAATCCTGGGACATTCCATCCGAGTCCACGTGCACGGTTCCGAAGGCTCTGTCAGCGCCACCATCGTTTCTGTGTGGCACAGTGACACAGCGAGTGCCTTACAGCATGGTGTGTGACCACCGGAGCAGGACTGTCAGGACAACAGTGATGAGGACTTCTGTCAGTTCCCTGCCTGCTCTCTGAGAACGTCGCCCTGTGGCAACTTGAAACAGGTAGTCATGCTATTGTGTTTTGGTACTGTGTTGTGTTTAAAGAATTTTTTTTAATCTTTTGTACACAAAGGCCACGTAATGAACTGCTATGAAATTGATGAAGCTGAAATATATATACTACTGACAAAAAGTTAAGGGCCACCTGTCATTTTGACGTTAGTATCTGAGTGTGTAAATAATAGGCTTAAAACGAAGTTACAATGACCCAAACTTGGTTAGACATATTGAACAGATGTTCCTTAACAGATCGCAACACCCTAAAAACCCACTGCGGTACAAGGTGGAGCGCAGCTGCACGTGTGGAAACCACGTAAAACCGGTAAAACGGGTGCCTGTGGGAGCATATGAGTTTGAAAAAAAGGGCGAAATGCTCGTGGTCAATCATGATGCACGTGCATGGCACCTCGTTCATGAACACAGATCAGGCGCCGTTGGCCACGAACGAACGGTCGTCTACGCCAGCCCAAAAAGCATGGCACAAAGGCAAAGACTGGACCCTGCCGATCGTGGACGTGCCTTAGCGTTGATTGACGAAGGGATTTCTGGCCGCGAGGTGGCTAGGCATCTGAACGTGTCCCATTCCACCATCCAACGTCTTGTAGAGAGGTTTCAGGCCACTGGCAGCGTGCAGGATCGGCCACGATCAGGTCGTCCTCGGTGTACCGACAGACATGCTGACCGATTCCTCCTGCTGCTGTCTGCCCTACGCAATCGGACTGTCACCTCATCCACCTTAAGGCGTGAGCTCCTGCAGGCTGCAAATGTCAGTGTCAGTAGAAGGACAGTTTGTAACCGTTTTGCACGAGTTCAGGCTGTCATCCCAGAGACCAGCAGTCCGAGTACCACTTACTCCAGCTCACCGCAGAGCACGGGCGGTCTGGTGTCGTCATCACGTTCGCTGGACGAGGCAGCAATGGTCTCAGGTGCTGTTCACAGATGAGTCCCGCTTCACCTTG
>JADBJO010006499.1:115000-132444 GCA_016801955.1 Conus betulinus | reverse complement strand
GACGAGATCAAGGAAAAAATCCAGTAAACTCTGGAGGAGAGAGAGAGAGAGAGAAGAGAGAGAGATGAGAGGAGAGGGAGAATGCGAGGGTGGTGGAGAGAGAGAGAGAGAGAGATGAGAGAGACGAGATGAGAGGCAGGCTGTTATTAACTGATCAATGTGGCGTTGGGAGACTGGGTGTTGGGATTATCCACAGCCACACCGCTCTCTACGTGTCCCTTATCCACAGCCACACCGCTCCTTCCGTGTCCCTTATCCACAGCCACACCGCTCCCTCCGTGTCCCTTATCCACAGCCACACACCGCTCCCTCCGTGCCCCTTCCCCACAGCCACACCGCTCCTTCCGTGTCCCTTATCCACAGCCACACCGCACCCTCCGTGTTCCTTCACAGCCGCACCGCTCCTTCCGTTCTCCTTCTCCACAGCCACACCACTCCCTCCGTGTTCCTTCACAGCCACACCGCTCCTTCCGTGTCCCTTATCCACAGCCACACCACTCCCTCCGTGTTCCTTCACAACCACACCGCTCCTTCCGTGTCCCTTATCCACAGCCACACCGCACCCTCCGTGTTCCTTCACAGCCACACCGCTCCTTCCGTGTCCCTTATCCACAGCCACACCCACTCCCTCCGTGTTCCTTCACAGCCACACCGCTCCTTCCGTGTCCCTTATCCACAGCCACACCGCACCCTCCGTGTTCCTTCACAGCCACACCGCTCCTTCCGTGTCCCTTCACAGCCACACCGCTCCCTTCGTGTCCCTTATCCACAGCCACACCGCTCCTTCTGTGTCCCTTATCCACAGCCACACCGCTCCCTTCGTGTCCCTTATCCACAGCCACACCGCACCCTCCGTGTCCCTTCACAGCCACACCGCTCCCTTCGTGTCCCTTATCCACAGCCACACCGCACCCTCCGTGTTCCTTCACAGCCACACCGCTCCCTCCGTGTCCCTTATCCACAGCCACACCGCACCCTCCGTGTTCCTTCACAGCCACACCGCTCCCTCCGTGTTCCTTCACAGCCACACCGCTCCCTCCGTGTTCTTTCACAGCCACACCGCTCCCTCCATGTCCCTTCCCCACAGCTACACCGCTCCCTCCGTTCTCTTCTCTCCACAGCCACACCGCACCCTCCGTGTCCCTTATCCACAGCCACACACCGCTCCCTCCGTGTCCCCTTATCCACAGCCACACCGCGCTCCCTCCGTTCTCCTTCTCCACAGCCACACCGCTCCCTCCGTTCTCCTTCTCCACAGCCACACCGCTCCCTCCGTTCTCCTTCTCCACAGCCACACCACTCCCTCCGTGTCCCTTCTCCACAGCCACAGCGCTCCCTCCGTGTTCCTTCTCCACAGCCACACCACTCCCTCCGTGTCCCTTCACAGTCACACCGCTCCCTCCGTGTCCCTTCACAGCCACACCGCTCCCTCCGTGTTCCTTCTCCACAGCCACACCGCTCCCTCCGTGTTCCTTCTCCACAGCCACTCCGCTCCCTCCGTGTCCCTTCACAGCCACACCGCTCCCTCCGTGTCCCTTATCCACAGCCACACCGCTCCCTCCGTTCTCCTTCTCCCACAGCCACACCGCTCCCCTCCGTGTTCCTTCTCCACAGCCACTCCGCTCCCTCCGTGTCCCTTCACAGCCACACCGCTCCCTCCGTGTCCCTTCTCCACAGCCACACCGCTCCCTCCGTTCTCCTTCTCCACAGCCACACCGCTCCCTCCGTTCTCCTTCTCCACAGCCACACCACTCCCTCCGTGTCCCTTCTCCACAGCCACAGCGCTCCCTCCGTGTTCCTTCTCCACAGCCACACCACTCCCTCCGTGTCCCTTCACAGTCACACCGCTCCCTCCGTGTCCCTTCACAGCCACACCGCTCCCTCCGTGTTCCTTCTCCACAGCCACACCGCTCCCTCCGTGTTCCTTCTCCACAGCCACTCCGCTCCCTCCGTGTCCCTTCACAGCCACACCGCTCCCTCCGTGTCCCTTCACAGCCACACCACTCCCTCCGTGTCCCTTCACAGCCACACCATTCCCTCCGTTCTCCTTCTCCACAGCACACCACTCCCTCCGTGTCCCTTCACAGCCACACCGCTCCCTCCGTGTTCCTTCACAGCCACACCGCTCCCTCCGTTTCTCCTTCTCCACAGCCACACCGCTACCTCCGTGTCCCTTCACAGCCACACCGCTCCCTCCGTGTTCCTTCACAGCCACACCGCTCCCTCCGTTCTCCTTCTCCACAGCCACACCGCTCCCTCCGTGTCCCTTCACAGCCACACCGCTCCCTCTGTGTTCCTTCACAGCCACACCGCTCCCTCCGTTCTCCTTCTCCACAGCCACAACACCGCTCCTCGTGTCCCTTCACAGCCACACCGCTCCCTCCGTGTCCCTTCACAGCCACACCGCTCCCTCCGTTCTCCTTCTCCACAGCCACACCGCTCCTCCGTTTCTCCTTCCCCACAGCCACACCGCTGCCTCCGTGTCCCTTCTCCACAGCCACACCGCTCTCTCCGTATCCCTTTGTCCACAGCCACACCGCTCTCTCCGTATCCCTTTGTCCACAGCCACACCGCTCCCTCCGTGTCCCTTCACAGCCACAACGCTCCCTCCGTGTCCCTTCACAGCCACACCGCTCCCTCCGTGTCCCTTTGTCCACAGCCACACCGCTCCCTCCGTGTCCCTTTGTCCACAGCCACACCGCTCCCTCCGTGTCCCTTTGTCCACAGCCACACCGCTCCCTCCGTGTCCCTTCTCCACAGCCATGTTCCTTCTCCACAGCCATGTTCCTTCTCCACAGCCATGTTCCTTCTCCACAGCCATGTTCCTTCTCCACAGCCATGTTCCCTTCTCCACAGCCATGTCCCTTCTCCCACAGCCATGTTCCCTTCTCCACAGCCATGTTCCTTCTCCACAGCCATGTTCCTTCTCCACAGCCATGTTCCTTCTCCACAGCCATGTTCCTTCTCCACAGCCATGTTCCTTCTCCACAGCCATGTTCCTTCTCCACAGCCATATTCCCTCCTCCACAGCCATGTTCCTTCTCCACAGCCATGTTCCTTCTCCACAGCCATGTTCCTTCTCCACAGCCATGTTCCTTCTCCACAGCCATGTTCCCTTCTCCACAGCCATGTCCCTTCTCCACAGCCATGTTCCCTCTCTCACAGCCATGTTCCTTCTCCACAGCCATGTTCCTTCTCCACAGCCATGTTCCTTCTCCACAGCCATGTTCCTTCTCCACAGCCATGTTCCTTCTCCACAGCCATGTTCCTTCTCCACAGCCATATTCCTCCTCCACAGCCATGTTCCTTCTCCCACAGCCATGTTCCTTCTCCACAGCCATGTTCCTTCTCCACAGCCATGTTCCTTCTCCCACAGCCATGTTCCTTCTCCACAGCCATATTCCTTCTCCACAGCCATATTCCTCCTCCACAGCCATGTTCCTTCTCCACAGCCATGTTCCTGTTCCTTCTCCACAGCCATGTTCCTTCTCCACAGCCATGTTCCTTCTCCACAGCCATGTTCCTTCTCCACAGCCATGTTCCTTCTCCACAGCCATGTTCCTTCTCCACAGCCATATTCCCCTCCTCCACAGCCATGTTCCTTCTCCACAGCCATATTCTTTTCTCCACAGCCATATTCCCTCCTCCACAGCCATGTTCCTTCTCCACAGCCATATTCTTTTCTCCACAGCCATATTCCCTCCTCCACAGCCATGTTCCTTCTCCACAGCCATATTCTTTTCCACCACAGCCATATTCCCTCCTCCACAGCCATGTTCCTTCTCCACAGCCATGTTCCTTCTCCACAGCCATATTCTTTTCTCCACAGCCATGTTCCTTCTCCACAGCCATATCTTTTCTCCACAGCCATACTCCGGCTTGTTCCGTCGCAGCCCCAACACCGGCAATACACAGAAAGAGTCAGTGTCATGCCGCCATGCGCAATCCGCAGAGGAGACACCGCTGCTCTGCTGCCGAGTCCCTTTTGGTGGGGTGCTGAGTTCAGTGGATGCCCGTTCTGATCCAACATACGCAGGGCACCGCCTACTAAGCCCTCTACTGAGAACGATAATTGTTTTGTCGCGGAGCCAGCGTGAGTGAGCCGTCTCCCTCAAAGCAGAGGGCGCCATCACTTCCGTCCAACGACAGTACCCATGAACTTTCCGATACTGGTGACATCCTCAATGCGATGTCAACGAGGGCGTAGGCCTGGAAGAGAAAAATCGACGCTGGGGTAAGCATGACAACAGGGCAGGACAGGCCGCAGAGTTTGAGGCTGTTGATGCAGAGCAAAGAGGATGAGCCTGCTGACAATGCTGCTGTGGTGTTCCATCCTGGTCTGAGACTGCATGCCAGGGCTGTCTGTGCTTCATGTTTACTTTCATCATTTTATCCTGGTCACAGCCAGGCCCGCGAGATACGGACATCTCTTATGTTGTGGGAAGGAAGCTGAGAGTTCAACGCTCATGAGAGTCGGGTCTATTCAGTGTGATGAAACTTGACTGTGTTGTTTCCGTCATTCCAACGGAACCCGTAGCAAGCTGAACTTTAGGCAGGAGCCGGTCATGGTGCGAGAAAAAAGTCCAGAAATTGAAATTGAAATCGCTGTGGTAAGCATCAAACCCAAGACCTCCAAGTAAGGAATCCGCGACGTCAACCACTAAGCCTGGGCGGTTGACAGGAACAAACAATTCAATGCTGTCGAATTTTGGAAGAAGAAAAAAAAACACACAAACACACACACACACACACACACACACACACACGCACACGTCACATACAGACAGAAAGAGATAGAGATAGAGAGAGAGAGAGAGGCGGGGGGACTCAACTCTACTCAATTCAAATACTTTGAATGCAAAGGCCACCGACCTGTCTACACTGAGGTCAAGAGAGAAAAAGAAAGACACACGCACTCGGCGCATATACTGAAAATTATGAAAGAAAACTATAATTTTTTGCATAACAAAATGTTCTTCCCGAAATGCTCTGGCATTTGTGTGTTAAATGATAAGAGTTCATCTCCTCGAAGAGAGAGAGAGAGAGAGAGAGAGAGAGAGAGAGGTCTTTGCGATCAGAAGAAAGAAACAACTCTCCCACTCCACCGTATTCAATCCCCACAAAAAAAATCAAAACAAGAAAAAAAAAAAGTGACAGCAGCAAAAGATACAAAGGAAAAAAAAAACTTAAAAGGATAGAAAACCTCAGAGAATACCTCCAACAAAAAGGACCCCCAGATGTTCCTAGGCAGTAAAAAGCAGACCACATCAAAGCACAAGGGTTTTACTGTGAAGTACTGAGTGGGTCGGGAGGGAAAACGATGAGGGTATTTACATCTCCTTGCATGTACTTTCTCCCTTCTCCCTGAGTGACTGCGTGAGTGCGTGGGGTCAGCCATGAAAGAACCCTGTGTTGGATGGCTGTGCTTTATCGTGACACTGAAATACAGTCCCCGCCCCCCCCCCCCCCCCCCCCTGTGTGTGTGTGTGTGTGTGTGTGTGTGTGTGTGTGTGTGTGTGTGTGACTGTTTGTGTGTGTGTGTGTGTGTGTGTGTGTGTGCGTGCGTGCGTGCGTGTGTGTGTGTGTGTGTGTGTGTGTGTGTGTGTGTGATGGTCCGAGCGCGCGCGCGCGTGTTGCTGTCTAAATGAGCTGCAGTGTGATTTGCTGTGTCATTTTTCATGGTAATGTCACCGTCTATGTATCTCTATGCGTCCGTTTCTATCTTCATCGCACCTGCCACTTCTGCCTTCCCTCCCCCTCCCTCCCCCGACCCTTCTCTCCTTGTCCTTCCATTCGCTTTCACCGACTTCTAGCAGCAACGGTACGTTTTGTGACGTCACTTTTAGTCTTGTGTTGTTTCTCCCTTCCCAGGATAACACAAAACCACTACACCTGTTGCAGCCCCGCATCGCTAAAAAGAAGTAATGTGACTATGGGACGAAACCTTTAAAAGCTCACTGGCATTGAAACAAAGGGAGGGGTGTATGGTGGTGGTGGTGGGGATGGTGGTGGTGGTGGTGGCGGGGGGAGGGGGGGGGGGGTTTGCAGTAGTTGGGCTACCACTCCCGCCCCACCGTGGAAAAATCAGGAGGGGTTCGAAAATATTTTCCCCCACCCCTACCCTCCTGCTCACTCCCCTTTCCCATTCTCCTATGGCAGGCGTGTCCACGCTCAGTCCAAACAAATGTCCGCCTCGCTGGACAAAGTTGCTTAAGCTGCACCTGACAATGACTGTGACAACGGGAAAAAAAAAAAAAAAAACCCGGCGGCCAAGGCCTACTTTGTAACCCCTTACATTGACGTCACTGACTGACGCTCTCACGAACAGAAAAAGAAAGTCGTAATCGCATTCAGCAATCACCCAGGAGAGACTCCAACGACGCATGAGTCTAATGTGTTTCTATGAAGAGAGACAGACAAAATCAACCTGAAAACGGACAGTCTATGTCCATACGCACTATCGGACAGGAGAAACATTGGAATAAAGGAAGGATGTGGGAGGGGGGGGGGGGGGGGGGGGGGACAACCAGACCCTCTCTTCCTCCCCTTCCCTTTTTTAAAAGAAAGGGATAGACTTTACGTGTCTATGTACTGAATAGCCATGTTATCTTCTGGGAGGGGCCTCCAGTAACCTCAAAAATGTACGTCACCTTCAGAGGGCCCGCTAACCGGCTGCCGGGTGGATGACGCTGGACCCTTCCTGGACAGAAGCATACCCCTGTACCCGGCCTTCACTCCCCCCCCCCCCCCCCCCCCCCCCATAAACACACACACACACACACACACACACACACACACACACACCCGTCCCTTTATGAAAATTGAAACCACTCATATGTGAACAGGAGCAGTTTGAACCCAATGTCTTTTCCTTCCAGCCTTCATTCAACTTGTTTCTGTTGAAATCCTTACCTTTCTATAACCCCCCCCCCCCCCCCACACACACACACACACACTCCACCTTGTTTTTTGATTTGCTCTCCTTCGAACCTCCCCACATCCCCATCTGGCTTGAGACTTAATATGGCACGGATCCAGGATCGTTCAGTGAGATTGAGAAAGTCCACGGGGAAATACTTCCCACAGATCAGAGCGACGATTGCGTTACCTGCCAATCAGCTTGCAGATCCAGTGTCTGTGCATCTTTTTTTTCTTACTGTTTTATCTTTCGTGCCACTTCTATGGCATTTCACCCACACCACTCCTTCCGGCCCCCGTCCACAGCCACAGTCTGACCCGTCCAGCCACAGCCCCTCGCAGTGGCAATCCACAGGAAGCAGTCGGTAGTGTGCTGTAGTACCTGTTCTCATCCAAATATATGCAGCACACTATATACTAAGCCCCCTACAGATCGCGATGATTGTTCAGTCGCGGCGCCGGCACAAGTAAGCTCTCTCACCGGAAGACGCCACTATGTCCGTTTGTCGATAGTTCCCACAAGTTGCTGATAGCGGTAACCCCGATAGCACGAAAAGCCAAGCGCATGGACATGGAGAGGAAGTCATGGAAACTGAGAGGTCATCGTGAGAGCGAGGCATGAAAAAACCACAGGATCTGAAATATCTTTGTTTATGCTGATCGATGAAGATGATGAAGATGGTGGTACGGAGTTCCATTCTGCTCTGAATTTGCATAACAGGGCTATTCTGTACACATACTTTCATAACATTTCCCGGCGTCGACCAGGCCCCTTAGACAGAGACACCTGCAGTCATGGTCAGGAATTGTGAGCAGCACAGTTGGAGACGCATCCATCAAGTGCATGAAACTCGTCTGTGTCGGTCCCAGTCCTAACAGCTGAGCCAGTAGCAACCTCAGTTCTGGGAAGAAATCTGTCATGGCAGAGTGAACAAAAAAATCCGAAATAAATGACGAGGATCGAACCGGCGTCATCCCAGCTCAGAATCCGGGACACTAACCACTTCGCCACAGCGGCTGATTCTGTTCACATTGCTGATAAGATTGTCACAGAACGTCCACTGAACATTATAGACCACATAATTGTCACATTGTATCAGGTACAGAACGTCACTGAACATTATAGCTGATCATTGTAAGATATTGTGATCAGAGAACAGAACGTCTACTGAACATTATAGACCACATAGTTATTAAAAGTTAGGAACATTGATGATCTGTCTACAAATCGTCCAATATGCAGTGCACGATGGGATATTTTAGGAATTTTTGACTGTCTACAAACGAATATGTTTACGTGGGATATTTTAACTTTTTAGTCACACAGACTTCGATGTGTTGTTTTTGCATGTTTTAATTAACTCTTTCCACATAGCGTCTGACCGCCTGTTAGTCTGTACTCAACCTGTGATCAGGCATCAGTTCGTAAATATTTTCCAGTTAATATATGTCTACTCCTTAACCTATAATTACGCAAAAGTAAAGTGAGATCATTGCTGGATTTGTCCCAAAACTATCCCCTCTCCTATCTTTCACCCCTTTGCTTGAGTACAAACAAATGTAATCCTTTTAGTGATTTCTTTGTCAGGGTTTTCCTCTGACACCAGAAGCCTGTAGATAAGTTTACCAGTGAGACAAGCGCCAGGGAAACGTTTGTGGACAGTTGTAGACAAAAACTTTAAAAAATATAAGTACAAAGGCCGTCAATGGAGAACCTATTCCTACCCATGCCGGCGTAACATCTTATTAACATCTTTATGCCATTAATGTACTTACACGGTCTATCAGCATAAAAATTGTCGATGAAGTGATGAATGATCAATATAGTCCCCTTCTTTCAAGGAAAACCACAGATCACAAAGTTAAATCAAATGTGATGAAAATTTACAAGGACACAGATTGATTTATTGTAAGTAACCGTGGTGTCCTTATGCTGAGGTTATCCAGAGTCAGGTCGATTTCAGAAAAGCATCCTTTTGAACAACCAGAAGCCTTTTTGGCAGTGAGGGTCGCTCACACAATCACCCTTTATAGACTAGAAGCGTAAAGGAAACTACAAAAAAAAAAAGAAAGAAAAGAAAAAAAAAAAAAAAAAAAAAAAGGGGAAAAAAGAACCCCCCCACCTTTTCCTGCATAGACGGTAACTCTTTCAAGACTGTAACAACATTTGCTTCCCTTGGCGGAGAGTTCATTTCTTTCCATTCATGAACTCACTGAGAAAGAGTGGATCCAAGGTGGAAGTCTGCGGTCTGTGGTACCCTACTAGTTTCTGGTGAAATAAGATTGTCTTGCAGGATGTCTGGTAGGCGGTTCAGTCCGGCGACTTCGGTGGGTTGTATCTTGGTTTGGTGTGGAAGTGTGCCAGGTAAATAAATGTTTGGATGTGGTGACTGTCTAAATTATGTTTCAGTGATGTTTGTCTTAACGTGGTCTGTGTCTGTGTCAACGTTTGAGTGATGTTTGTCTTAACGTGGTCTGTGTCTGAGTCAACGTTTCTATGATGTGTGTCTTAACGTGGTCTGTGTCTCAGTCAACATGTTTATGATGTGTGTCTTAACGTGGTCTGTGTCTCAGTCAACGTTTATATGATGTGTGTCTTAACGTGGTCCGTGTCTCAGTCCATGTTCTATGATGTGTGTCTTACGTACGTGGTCCGTGTCTCAGTCAACGTTTCTATGATGTGTCTTAACGTAACGTGGTCCGTGTCTCAGTCCATGTTTCTATGATGTGTCTTTAACGTACGTGGTCCGTGTCTGAGTCAATGTTTCTATGATGTGTGTCTTAACGTGGTCCGTGTCTCAGTCCATGTTTCTATGATGCGTGTCTTAACGTGGTCTCTGCCTATGTTGAATGTTCATGATGTGTCTTAACTTGGTCTCTGGTCTGTGTGAATATGATATGTGTCTTAACGTGGTCTCTATGTGAATGTTCATGATATGTCTCGTAACGCATTCTCTGTGCCTGTGTCAATGTTCATGATATGTGTGTCTTAACGTGGTCTCTGCCTATTTCAATGTTTTATGATGTGTGTCTTAACGTTGTCTCTGCCTGTGTGAATGTTCATGATATGTTTCTTAGCATGGTCTGCCTGTATAAATATTCATTATGTGTCTTAACGTGGTCTCTGCCTCTGTGAATGTTTCATGAATGTGTGTCTAACGTGTCTCTGTCTGTTTTCAATGTTTTATTATATGTGTCTTTACGTGTCTCTGCCTGTGTTAATGTTTTATGATGTGTCTTAACGTGATCTGTGTCAGAATCAATGCTTCTGTGATGTGCGTTTTAAATCCATTTGCGTCAATATTTTAGATTTCAATGAAAGTGCACGCACGTCTTCCCCCCCCCCCCCCCCCCCCCCACACACACACACAGTCACACACGGGCCACACACACGTCACACACACACACACACACACACACACACACACACACACACACACACACACATGCAAACACACGCACACACACACACACACCACACACACACACACACAACACACACACACACAACACACACACACACACACACACACACACACACACACACACACACACACAGAGGTCACGCACGCACGCACGCACGCACGCACGCTCGCTCGCTCGCTCGCACGCACGCACGCACGCACGCACGCACGCACGCACGCACGCACGCACGCACGCACGCACGCACACGCCTGTTTCACACACACACACACACACACACACACACACACACACACGGAGAAAATACTGACGTAAATGTAATGCACTCATTCAACCATAATAATAGTAGCTTACGCCCACATCTTAACATCGTAATAATTATTGCCCATGCATTACCAGAGCATACAATATGTAGCGCAGAAATGGATAAGCATATTTTACATAATCCTCTTATGTCCAAACATCAATTTTCCATTTTGTCTGTATGGGAGCGGTATAAATCAGCAAGATTATTGAGACCTGTTACCATGAAAAAAAAGCAACAAAAGCTCGAAGCAAAGTTACCACATGAAATAATAATACTAATGATACCAGCCGCCGTGGCGAAGTGATTAGCGTCGCGGACTCCCGACTGGGAGGTCGTGGGTTCGAATCCTATCAGAGTCATGTGGGTTTTTTCTGCCCCGACCGGCTCCTACCCAGAGTTGAGTTTGCTGCGGACTCAGTTGGGAAGATTGGGACCACACAGTCGAGTTTCATCCACCTAATGGATGCGTTTCTGAGAGTGTTGCTCAAATTTCCTGACCAACACTGCAGGTGTCTGTATCTCTCGGGCCTGGTTGACACCGGAATATATTATGAAAGGAAGCGCAGAGTACAGCCTGTCATGTAGTCTCAGACCGAAATGGAAATCCGTAGCATCATCTTAATCATCCTCATTCTCATCGATCAGCAAAAAAAAAGTCTCAAATTCTGTGGCCCTTCATGCCCCCCTCTCATGGTGACCTCAGTTTCGATGTCCTCTCCACTTCTGTGGCCTTGGTTTAGTTCCGTCAAGGTCATCGGTATCGGCGAGTCCATGGGGGCTGTCGTTGGACGGACGTGGTGGCGCCCTCCGGAGGGAAAGCTCACTCACGCCGGCTCCGCGACTAAGCAATTATTGTCGTCAGTAGGGGGCTTAGTAGGTGGTGTCCTGCGTATGTTAGATCAGAACAGGCGCCACTGAACACCACCGAAGTGACTCGGCGGCAGTGCAGTGTCTCCTCCGGTGGGTTTGCCTCCTGACGACTTGACCTTGACTGCTCCCTGTGGATTGCTGGTGCCGGGGCTGAGAAGGGGCCGACCGGGCTGTGGCTGTTTGACGGGTTGACTGAATGAGCGGCGTGGGTGCACTGCTTCTGAGGTGGCGCAGAGGTTGGGAAAAACAAACAAACAAAAAAAAACTTATGCAAGCAAGCAGCCCAACCAACAAACTAACACTTACTTATTTACCTAAGTCAGTCTAAATAAGTAAGTAAGTAAATAAGTAAGTAAGTAAGTAAGTGACTGACTGACTGACTAACTGACTGACCAATTGATTAATTGACTAAGTGACTAACTGACTAATTGATTGACTGACTAACTAACTAACTAACTGACTGAATTATGGGTAATTCAAAGCTGCACATCTTGTCGAGAAATTTTCAGTATTCTCATCTTCACTCTGTCATGTGTGCCTCGTCACAGAAATAATTGAAAGGTATTTCTAAAGAAGTATGAAACGTAGAATTCAAATGTTAAAACAACTCTTGTTGTATATATTGAGATTAAAGCTCGGTGTAGTCTTAAATCTCTTGATAGGTATAGCTGCAGTTGGCAGTTGAGAAAAACAAACAAACAAACAAACAACAACAACAACAACAACAACAACAAAAAAAGCAAGAGAGGAACAGAGTGTCGACATTCCACTACTCTTTTAGTCTGTTGTAAAAAGTTCTCCAACAGTTTTGCCAACTGTTGATGTAACACATGACGTAATAACGAGAAATTCAAGCATTCCCTCTAGTACCTTGTTACGTTGCGAAACGGTGCCAACTGTAAAAGAAAAAAAAAAAAAAAGAAAGAAAAGAAAATAACTTCACACACCAAGGTGACACGGAATATATAACCATTACTTATAAACAGCACACCATAACCACTTATTCAAATTTCATGAACAAGTGTTGAAATTGTCTGCTTTCAAGTCTTAGAATTCTCATCACTCTGTCATCTGCCTCGTCACACGTCTGTAATTGAAAGGTATTTCTAAAGAAGTATGTAGAAATCAAATTTTAAAAAAACTGTTGTTTTTATTGAGATCAAAGCTCGGTGTAGTTTTCTCTTGATACAGCTGGCAGTTGGCAGTTGAGAAAAACAAACAAACAGTTTCAAACCAACAACAAAAAAACCGCAAGAGAGGAACAGAGTGTCGACATTCCACTACTCTTTTAGTCTGTTGTAAAAAGTTCTCCAACAGTTTTGCCAACTGTTGATGTAACCATGACGTAATAACAGAAATTTTCCCTTAGTACCTGTTACGTTGCGAAACGGTGCCAACTGTAAAATGAAAGAAAAGAAATAACTTCACATACCAAGGTGACACGGAATATATAACCATTACTTATAAACAGCACACCATAACCACTTATTCAAATTTCATGAACAAGTGTTGAAA
Organism: Conus betulinus; assembly: GCA_016801955.1. Taxonomy (NCBI): domain Eukaryota; kingdom Metazoa; phylum Mollusca; class Gastropoda; order Neogastropoda; family Conidae; genus Conus; species Conus betulinus. The sequence goes on along the minus strand of JADBJO010006499.1, from coordinate 119,411 downwards.
TTGTCTGCTTTCAAGTCTTAGAATCGCGACAGTCGCTAACATTTGTACATCTGAAGCAAGTCTGTAATGTCCAGGCAAAAATGTTTTCCAGACAAAAATGTATTTTCAGACAGCTGTGTTTTTTTTCAGACACTTTCTCAGCAGTTTCACCCCGTCTCCTCTCTTTCTTATTTCCGTTTGACCCACACAACATTTTTCCCCTCCATATTTTCCGTTATAAACGATGTTATTGTTTGAAGACAGATATGAAGAGACGGAGAGAGAGGGGAAAAGTAGCGATAACTCTTAGTCCCTCCACACGTGCATTCTTTATCATTGTTTGCTACGTCTTGACTTTAGAAATGTCCTTTGACTGGCTTATTCTCTGTAGTGGGTAATAATTTTTGCGTTTCTGACCAAGGTATTTTTGCAGCTGACATGCACGTGACGATGCAATACTGTAACACATCAAGAATACCCACACCGAATACACTCATACATTTTTTTTTTCATTTATGCCAAATGTAGCAGAACATTTTTATGCCAAAATATGATCAGAATATTTCTTGCATAACTTCAAAGTTGTCCGCGAGAGACTATGCCAAAATGATCATCATATATTCTAGCATAGCTTCAAAGTAGTCCGTGCTCTCTCTCTCTCTCTCTCTCTCTCTCTCTCTCTCTCTCTCTCTCTCTCTCTCTCACACTCTCTCCTCTCTCTCTCTCACACACTCACACACACACACACACACACACACACACACACACACACACACACACACACACACACACACACACACACACACACACAACACGTTTACGTGTGCCTTCACTGACAACGTTTTACAATTACCCTTTACAATTACCCTTTCTATCCCTCCATAGGACAAACGAAGTATGACACTTGCTGCACAAAATAATAGAAGTCTCCGCCACAACAAGCCACACAGTTCATCCCCATGTCCAGACACCATGACATTCCTATCACCACCATCACCGGCATGCGGCAACCAGTCATCGCCGCCAAGAAGCCGATGTTTTTCAACCCCGTCCGTCTGATGGTTGGTGTGCCTATGTGCCAGCTGTATTACGCAACACACACACACACACACACACACACGCACACACACACACACACACACACACACACACAACGCACACGGCCACGCACGGCCCAACACTGCTGATGCTAGTTTGACCGAAACATAAAGGAATGATGGAATACGACCGTAACATACTCCCCCATCACCATTTGTGGCGGATCCGAACCTGAAAGCAGACAGAGGATCCATTCGCCTATGGTGGGAGTGTACGTTCTCCCTTCTCATTCTTCCCTTCCTATTCTCCCTTCTCGTTCACCCTTCTCGTTCACCCTTCTCTTCCCCCTTCATTCTCCCTTCTCGTTCTCCCTTCTCGTTCTCCCTGCTCATTCTCCTGCTCATTTTCCCTTCTCATTTTCCCTTCTCATTTTCCCTTCTCATTCTCCCTCTCTCGTTCTCCCTGCTCATCTCCCTGCTCATTCTCCCCTCATTCTCCCTTCTCGTTCTCTTCTCTTTCTCATTCTCCCTCCTCATTTTTCCGTCTCATCTCTCTGTGACACGACATTTGGCATTATCCCCCCCCCCCTCCCGCCCTTACCCCCACTGTGACACGACATTTGGCATTACCCCCCCGTCGCCGACCCAGAGTCCACAGCCACAGCCACCCTGGCTTTTCCCGTCGCAGCCCCTGCACCAGTACTCCGTGTCAGGTCGCCTTGAGGCAACGCACGAGAGGAGACACTGCACTGCTGCCGAGTCGTGTCAGAGGTGGGTGGTCAGTGGCGCCCGTTCTGACCAACGTGTGCAGGACACCACCCACTAAGCCCCCTGCTGACAACCATGTTTGTTGAGTTGCGGGGCCAGCGTGGGTGAGCGTGCCGCTCCCTGGAGGGCACCACCACGTCCGTCCAGCGACATCCTCATGAATTTGCCGATACCGGTGACCTCAGCATGAATTCACTGAGGTCACAGAGAGGAAGAGGAGGTCGACTCTTGAGGTCACCATGAGAACATAGTATAAAGGGCTTCAGAATTTGAGACTTTTTTTTAAAATATAAGGTTGATTGATGAGGATGAGGATGAGGATAATGAAGATAATGTTGAGGAGTATCCTTTCTGGTCTGAGATTGTGATACAGGGCTGTACTCTACACTTACTTTTATGACGTACCCCAGGCCCGAGAGATACAGAAACTTGCAGTGATTTTGAGGAAATTCAAGCAACACTCTCAGAAACGTATCCATTACTGAGCGAAGGAAACGTGACTGTGTAGTTCAGTCTTTCCAATAGAGCCCAAAGCAAGCTAATCTCTGACTGAGAGCCCGTCATGAAAACAATCCCGCAACGATCATTAACTTTCATGGGAATCGAACTCACGACCTTCCACCAGGGAATCCGCGATGCTATCCACTGTGTCACCACGGACTGGTCTGAGTGCCCTTCCAGTTTGTGACTTAGTTTAGGTTTGACACCCACACCTTTCTCTGATGATAATTACGACATGCCAGGTGAGAGGGGACAGGGATGGCGGTCTGTCTACCACGACGCTACCACAGAACGCCAAAGATGCTTGGTTGTTGCTGCTGTTGTTTGACGCCTCGGGATTCGAACTCGCAGCCACCGAATACGAGCCGCGTGCCATGACCAGCTGGGCTGTGCAGATGTCGCCACGTACCACCACCACCACCACCAGCATCAACATGAACACCACGCACCGCCACCAACCCACTACCACCACCACCACAACATGACCAATGACAGACTATACTACGGCACGGGCGGACAAGGGCGTCAGTTACTGCGCGCAGTGTCACAAATCCCACGGTTTGTCAAACAGTGCGACAAAAGGCGGAAGGAGCTCCAAGGAACTGTTTGAATGGATTGAAGCAGAAAGATCCCCAAAAACGACGGAGAGAAGGGTAGGGAGAGGGTGGTGGTACAGGATGGGGGAGAAGGCAGGAGAGGGTGGTTGTACAGGATGGGGAGAAGGGCAGGAGAGGGTGGTTGTACGGGATGGGGAGAAGGGCAGGAGAGGGTGGTTGTACAGGATGGGAAGAGGGGGCAGGAGAGGGTGGGTGTACAGGATGGGGAGAAGGGCAGGAGAGGGTGGTTGTACGGATGGGGAGAAGGGCAGGAGAGGGTGGTTGTACAGGATGGGGAGAAGGGCAGGAGAGGGTGGTTTTACAGGATGGGGAGAAGGGCATGAGAGGGTGTTTGTACATGATGAGGAGAGGGGTAGGAGAGGGTGGTTGTACAGGATGGGGAGAAGGCAGGAGAGTGTGGGTTTGTGCAGGATGGGGGGAAGGGAAGGAGAGGGTGGTTTGTAAAGGATGGAGAGAAGGGTAGGGAGAGGGTGGTTGTAAAGGATGGAGAGAAGGGTAGGGAGAGGGTGGTTGTAAAGGATGGAGAGAAGGGTAGGGAGAGGGTGGTTGTAAAGGATGGAGAGAAGGGTAGGAGAGGGTGGTTGTTATACACGATGGGGTGAAGGGCAGGAGAGCAGGGTTGTGTACAGGATGGGGAAAGGACAGGAGAGGGTGGTTGTAATAAGACTGGGAGAAGGGCGGGAGAGGGTGTTTGTATGGGATGGGGAGAAGGGCAGGAAAGGGTGGTTGTACAGGATGGGGAGAAGGACAAGAGAGGGTGGGTGGTTGTACGGGATGGGGAGAAGGGTAGGAGAGGGTGGTTGTACGGGATGGGGAGAAGGGCAGGAAAGGGTGGTTGTACAGGATGGGGAGAAGGACAAGAGAGGGTGGTTGTACGGGATGGGGAGAAGGGGTAGGAGGGGGTGGTTGTACGGGAGGGAGAAGGGCAGGACGGCGTGGTTACAGGATTTAAGGGATGGGGCATCGTGCATAACAGTTTGTGACTGCTTTGATGTATGACAGTAACTTGTTCAACAAAGCATCGTGACAGAAACTTGTTCAACAAAGCATCGTGACAGAAACTTGTTCAACAAAGCACCGTGACAGAAACTTGTTCAACAAAGCACCGTGACAGAAACTTGTTCAACAAAGCATCGTGACAGTAACTTGTTCAACAAAGCACCGTGACAGAAACTTGTTCAACAAAGCACCGTGACAGTAACTTGCTCAACAAAGCATCGAACAACGTGTGTTTCGCTTGTTTGTGTGTTTATTTGCTTATTAGTTTTCTCACTGATCAGGAAAAGTTTCGTATTTACGCTCCGCCCGTAGTTGTAAGCTCCAGCGTTTTTCTTTTTCTTTTTCTTTATTTTTATTTCATGAGTTCGCATTGACAAGTAGCACATAAATTCACACATGTAATTTACTTTGTGGCTGGACTACCAGCATTATCACGTTTGTGTATGTGAAGAAGTAGCCATATTCGTAACTCTCTCTCTCTCTCTCTCTCTCTCTCTCTCTCTCCTCTCT
>JADBJO010006499.1:95000-110000 GCA_016801955.1 Conus betulinus | reverse complement strand
ATGCTCACTCACGTGAGCATCGCAAAGAAACAGGCATTGCCACCAGGAGGGAAGGGCTTAGTAGGTAGCAGTACCTCGCGTAGGCTGGCAGCAGTACAGGCAAGTGCCTTTCAAACACCGACATAGTGATTCGACAGCAATGCGGTCTCTCCTCTGGTGGGTTGTCCCAAGACAACCTGACACTGACTGTCAGTGGACAAGACGCGTAGCTTTTACATGGCGACCCGGCTGTGGCTGTGCATACGCAGACCAGAAATGAAAAGCGTGGGAGCAAAGCCACGGAAACAGATTAAAAAAGAAAAAGAAAGACGGAAAGAAAAGATCAATACTCTGCCTGATGTATGGCTTCTTGCATTGGCAAATGTTCCCCCTTGCTCCTGCAACCACCCCCAATCTTTCAATAAAAGCCTGTGCAATATCCGACCCACTTTCTCCCTCCCTTCATCATCTCTCTCTCTCTCTCTCTCTCTCTCTCTCTCTCTCTCTCTCTCTCTCTCTCTCTCTCTCTCTCTCTCTCTCAAGCTTATGCAAAGTCAGGGTCGGTGCTATTTTTTTTTTCAATCCAGAATACTAACCTCATATTCAATACAACAACAACGAAATGCGTTATTACAATGTCAGTGTGCGAACTATCGCATCCCCTTGCTCAATAAGCAACCTAGCCAGGAATCCTACATTGAAAAAGAAAGAAGAAAAAGACGGGGCAGTTAAAGCAACCGTTCTCTCTCTCTCTCTCTCTCTCTCTCTCTCTCTCTCTCTCTCTCTCTCTCTCTCTCTCTCTCTCTCTCTCTCTCTCTCTCTTATATTCAGCATCAGCGTCCATGCTATATTCCTCCAAAAAGACTAGACTCATCTCATGTACAAACAAGTAAATGCACACACATCGAAACCTCCACAGAGTAGTACAGTGTGCAGGTTGACCATCCCTCCCCCTGCTCAGTCCACACAGCAGCCGTGCCAGAGCTTGCCTCAGGTGAGCGTGTTGCACGCAGTGGAGGAGGGATTTGTTGGTGTTCCTCTGATCTACGTCTCTCATCAAGAAGTCTGTGGCCTTTCTAATCAGGGCCAACACGCATTTCCCGGATCTAGGATTTCCTGTCATGGGTTTGGAAGCATTTCTTTAATTACCCGGTTGACATTCTCTCTGTCTCTCTCTCTCTCTCTGTCTGTCTGTTTTTGTCTGTCTCTCTGTCTCCCTCTCCTCTCCTCTCTCTGTCTCTGTCTCTGTCTCTCTCTCTCTTTATCTCTCTGTCTGTCTATCTGTCTGTCTGTCTGTCTCTCTCTCTCTCTCTCTCTCTCTCTCTCTCTCCTCTCGTCTCTCTCTCTCTCTCTCTCTCTGTGTAGAGAGAGGGAGGAGAAGAAGATGAAGAAGAGGAGAGGAGAGGAGGAGGAGGAGGAGGAGGAGGAGGAGGAGGAGGGTGGAATTGAATTAGGAAGAGGAAGAGCAGGGAAGAGCAGGGAAAAAGAAGAAACCTTTAGATTATTGTAGACGTACAGAGAGAGAGAGAGAGAGAGAGAGAGAGAGAGAGAGAGAGAGAGAGAGAGGAGGAGAGAGAGAGGGGAGAGGAGAGAGGGAGGGAGGGAGGAAGGAGGGAGAGAGAGAGGGGGGAGGGAGGGAGGGAGGAGGGGAGGAGGGGAGAGAGAGAGAGAGAGAGAGAGAGAGAGAGAGAGAGAGAGAGAGAGAGAGAGAGAGATGAATAAACTTATTGATAGATTGTTACATTTGCGTTTGTCAGTGTGACCCTCTTCTCTCTCTTTCCCTCTCTCGCTGTCTGCTGTCTGCTGTCTGTCTGTCTCTGTTTTTTTTAAAGGTCGCTGAAGGTTACCATGGGGTTGTCAAAATATCTACTTTTAGACAACCGCCGCTACTCATCAAACCCGGTGCCCTTAAAACATGCCCCCCCCCCCCCCCCTTTGTTCCCCCCTTACCACCACCACCACCACCACCACCACCCGCCCCCACACACCCCTTACTACCCTCACCCTCTCTCTCGCTCGCTCCAACCTTTTTTTTTTCTCTCCTCGGTCAGACTATCACCCACATCTTTTTACCCCCCCCCCCTCCCCCGACCTCCCTCACCCCTATCCCTCGCTTCCACCTCCCTCCCCTCCCCCTCCCTTTCCGCCTTTCCAGCTGTCTAGAGCTGATGGTAAGGGGTCGTTTAACTCTTGAGCCTCCTATGAAGTGAGGTAGCGGGGGTCCGTCTTTTGTTGGGCAAAAGGAGTCGTCAATGGCCTCAAGGTCTATGTCAGTGGCTGATAAGGGTTAGGCCTATCCTTGATGGAAAACTGTCGGACGAAAGCATGTGTATATAATTATGTGGTAAAATAACATTCTGTTCTCTCTCTCTCTCTCTCTCTCTCTCTCTCTCTCTCTCTCTCTCTCTCTCTCTGTGTCTCTCTGTGTGTGTGTGTGTGTGTGTGTGTGTGTGTGTGTGTGTGTGTGTGGTGTGTGTGAGAGAGAGAGAGAGAGAGAGAGAGAGAGAGAGAGAGAGAGAGATAGAGAGAGAGCTTTTTTTTTACCAAGGTAATAAGGTGAGCTAATTAGAAACGCTTTTTTTTCCACCCCAGCCCTGGGGACAAAAACAGGAGAAAAAAAAAAAAAAAAACAGAATGCACATAGAAAATACGCCAGTCAATAAAGCAGACACAAGGAAAGAAAACGAACGCACTAGTCAACATGTAAAGTTTTAAATGGAACAGACTACTAGAATGAGAGAGAGAGAGAGAGAGAGAGAGAGAGAGAGAGAGAGAGAGAGAGAGAGAGAGAGAGAGAGAGTTATGTGTGCTTGTGTTTTTCTTGCATTCATGGGTACATGTATTTCTATGAGTATGTATGCACGTGAGAGTGTGCACGCGCGCGCTCCTGTGCATCTATGCATGCGTGTGTTGTGTTCATGTATATGGATTCATCAAAGACTTCGAAGATTTCAACAGATTTTCTTCTCCTTTTGGAAGTCATAGAAGACAGATGATAACTAGAAGAGGACTTAGTCATGTCCAGGATGGAACGGGTCCTCTATTGCTGTTTCAGGCACTCCTTGAGAGAAAACGTAATTATTTTCCTCCAGGGAAGTGATCAGTAGAGCGGATTGAAAGAGTTGCTTCCCATGTGCCTTTCTTCTTCTTTTTTTTTTTTTTTTTTTTTTTTTTTTTTTTTTTTTTTTTAATAGGACTTCATCAGTGTTCCCGACCATGCTATATTGGTAGTGTGATGGTGTGGACGAAGTTCGCTGTCTACCTAAGCGGCGTTGTCTGTCCCCAATGTTTCTCCCTCAGGTCCATCGCACTGGCCTCGTTTTCTGTCTTGGGTGTCCAAGGTGGGCCAGGACTGGAGTGTACGGGCTGGCGTCCAAGACCAGTGCCGCACGGACACTCATCCCCGTGAGAGATCTTCAGTCTCTACAGGCAGACACGCGAGAAGAGCTGACAATGCCATGTTCTCAGTCTGACAATGTGACCTGTTGTGCTCTTTTCACTCGGTGAGGTGCAATTCTTCCGAGGTCTTACTTGCAGTATCTGCATGTATCCAGGTGGTTTTTACGGAGTGTCCTGAATGTTCAGTATGTCATTAATGTGTTTCTTCTTGTTGCCAAGCTTGGCGAATTTGTCAGCTTCTTCACTGCCCATAACACCACAGCTGAAGGAGATCCACTGCAGCACAGGGTTTGTTCAGGAGCTCAGTATGTGAAGCTCCCGTCTGGTGATCTGAAGGATCTGCTCTGTCTAACTGGACTGAAGACTCTTGCAGAAGGGCTGGGAAATCAGTGAAGTAGACCTTGTGGAATGACAGACCCGTTGTTTTTCAATTTAGAATGTGTGCAGTATGAAGCAATACGCTGCTTTCAGCTCTGAAGCTGTTATTGAACAGATCAGTAATAATCTGAAAAGCCCGTGTTTAGATCACCAGCGAGTTTAGACTTCCACGAAAATAAAGAACTTTGCACATAGGATTAATGAATACAACTGTATCTTCACATTGTTCGTGTTTATTGGAGAATTTGACTTCTGCGGTGTTCAGTGATGCCTGTACCGATCCATAGAAACAGGACATCATCCACTAAGCCCCCTACTGACGACAATAACCGTTCAGTGGCGGAGCCGGCGCGAAGTGAAACTGTCCCTCATGAGGGCGCCCACCCACGTCCATCCACTGACAGTTCCCATGAACTTGACGATACCGATGACCTGGAGAGAATCAAATGAAGGTCATAGACTTGGAGAGGCAATCAGTACTGAAGTTATCATAAGCAGGGCACGAAGGGCCACAACATTCAAGACTTAGAGCTGATGGATAAAGATGAGGATGATGAAGATGATGATGCTATGGATTTCCAGTGGAGTCTGCAGGACAGGCCAGGCCTGTACTCTACACTTCTTCTATAACATATCCTGGCGTCAACCAGATCCGAGAGATACAGACACCTGCACTGTTGGTCAGGAAATTTTTAGCAACTCTCTCAGAGACGCATCCATTAAGTGGATGAAACTTGACTGTGTGGTCCCAGTCTTCCCAACTGAGCCCACAGCAAATCAGCTCTGATGGGAATCGAACCCATGACCTCCCACGCTAACCACTTCGCCACGGCGGCTGGTATTGGGTACTTTCTTAGACCGCATTCGATTTTCCCACTAAAAAATGGGTTCAGTAGTTTTGGGGCATATTATTGAAGACAGACAGGCACACAAACAGACACAGGTGAAAATATATACTATCTCCTGGAGGAGGGGGATTAAATAAAGATGTGTTGCCGGCCTGTACATTGTTATGGCATTGGAATCGTTTGTGAGTAGCTGTTCAATGTATGCAGATTTAAAAAATCATGGGATACTACACTGAATTGGTTGACCAAGGTTCCATCGTTGATCGTTTCAAACGAACATCGTGACCATCTGCATGAAGAGGCCAGCGACTGGCCGTTGAGTGTTTCCATCGTGGGGCTGGCAGGATTGCCAATAGATGGATGGCGTTCCTTGGAGCATGCAGAAAAAATTGTGATTGCAGAGATGTGGAGAGCTAAACCGCCTTAAGCGACAGGGAGCCCCCTTTTCCATTGTGATCAACCTTCGTTCGCCATCCATCATCTCCATCATCATTGTAATCGTGTTGGTAATAATACCGTCATCACTAACTTCGTGGGTGATAATCATTATCATATCGTTTCGTCATTTCTTTTCTTCTTGTTCGTGTTCCTGTTCTTGTACTTTTTCGTTGTGTTGTTGCAGTTATTCTTGATTTTCATCGTGTTCTTGTTCTTGTTCTTGTCCACCTCCTCCTCCTTCTTCTTCTTCTTCTCCTCCTTCTCTTCCTCCTTTCTCCATTCCCATTCTCCTGCGTTTCTTCCTCCTCCTCTTTCTTTTCATCCGGCTGCTTCTTCTTGTTTGTAGTCTAAAGCTCTGTTTTATTCTATGAGTGGAGTTTATTTAAAGGACCGTGTTTGCTCTGCTATCTCGACAGCCACACTGCTTTTCAGGAGCGGGCGCGTGTTGGATGTGTTCGTGTTTCCCTAATCCCGCTATAGCTGTCAGTTATGGCAGGGTTTTCTGGCCGTGATTACACATGAAGGAGAAGACTTCAAAAGATAAAAAGTGGCTGCGTAGATACTTTGTTTTAGACGATTCTTTACTCTCAGTATTTGACTTGTTCAGTCAGTATGTCTAGTCTAGTCTTGCCGTTTTCACTTGTATCACTGGAATGTCCGTTTTCAACTAACTGTCATTCCTGATGTAGCCTCTCTGATGTAGCTTTTCTGTCAACATTTTGCCTTGACTCGAAGGCTGAAGATGTGTCATTTATTTATTTATGTATTTATTTTTGCTTTTTAGAAACTGATTCTATTCTATTTTTGTGATCTAAGATTATTTAAGAGATCAGACCGTGTACCATATAGGTTATAAGAGCGTGTTGCTGCTAATACTGACGGGGCCAGTGTCTATCTGCGTGTGTGTGCAAAACATAGAATCTCATATAGGCTTATGATGCTGCAGATGCTCTACACAACACCCTTGATTGTCTAAACAATGCCAGAATGAAAGAATTGAGTGCCGAAAGGAATCTAAACTGCAGTGTTGAGTGCTTCGCTTTCCCCTTCCTGGCTATACTCATTCCTCGGGTAACGATCATCTGGTCTTGTGTGACTGGGAACAGATAGCACACTCTAGGTACAGGCCTAGTTTACGTTTTTTTTTCGTATAGGTTTGTAATATTTGTGTGTGTTTGTGCATAGGACTCGGATGTATGCCTTCTATTTGGCATGTTTTTGTTTTCTTATAATCCATTTTACTCTTTCTTTTTCCTAAAGGTTTTTTTTTAATTCGTCAAATGCCACACTTTATTGACAGAACTTGAAAAAATCCCCCCCCCCTTTTTTTTCCCCTTTTCCACCTCATGTTGTTTCCTCCTCTCTCTCTCTCTCTCTCTCTCTCTCTCTCTCTCTCTCTCTCTCTCTCTCTCTCTCTCTCTCTCCCTCCCCCCTCACCAAGCTAGAATTCCGAGGTTCACCAATGCTGAGGTTTCTTATGTAATCACAGCTTTACGATTGACGCTTTCTGTCTTCAGGAATAATAGATCACCAGATTTTACCTGGGTCTGTTTCCCTGTGTTCTAGATGGCCCATCACTATCACTGTTTACTACCATTAGTGAGAGCGTTTAAACAGCGCCTATCTTTGGTCAGAGACCAAGCTCTATGCGCGTTACAAATTACTCTCTCTCTCTCTCTCTCTCTCTCTCTCTCTCTCTCTCTCTCTCTCTCTCTCTCTCTCTCTCTCTCTCTCTCTCTCTCTCTCTCTGTCTCTTACCTATTGATTTTCCCACACTGAAAAAAAAAATCTTTTTTAAAAACTTTGTTTTAAAGGTTGGGCCTCCATCTCCCTTCTTTTTCCCACCCTTTCCCCTCCGATAAGTAACCCCAGTTCTCGCTCACCATACAAATCTGTATGTTCTATTACCATTGGACAATTTCTGGTGGACTTTTAGTGTTTTTACGTTTGATACAAAGCGTCAGGATTTATTTATGTTCTATTGTTTGGTGCAGTAACACATTCACTCTGTGCATGTGAAAAAAAAAAACAACGAAAAAAAGACACAGAGAGGAAAAGAAAGAGAGAATGAAAGAAAGACAGACAGCAAAATAGAGAGAGAAAAACAAATGAAAGAAAGAACGAAAAGAATTCTAAAGAAAACGACCAGCCGCCGTGGCGAAGTGGTTAGCGTCGCGGACTCCCGGCTGGGAGGTCGTGGGTTCGAATACCATCAGAAGTCATGTGGGTTTTTCTGCCCCGACCGGCTCCTACCCAAAGTTGAGTTGCTGCCAACTCAGTTGGGAAGACTGGGACCACACAGTCAAGTTTCATCCACTTAATGGATGCGTTTCTGAGAGTGTTGCTCAAATTTCCTGACCAACACTGCAGGTGCCTGTATCCTCGGGCCTGGTTGACGCCCGGGATATATTATGAAAGGAAGCGTAGAGTACAGCCCTGTCATGTAGTCTCAGACCGAAATGGAAATCCGTAGCATCATCTAAATCATCCTCATTCTCATCGATCAGCATAAAAAAAAAAAAATCTCTCAAATTCTGTGGCCTTTCATGCCCTGCTCTCATGGTGACCTCAATTTCGATGTCCTCTCCACGTCTGTGGCCTTGGTTTGGTTCCGTCGGGGTCACCGGTATCGGCGAGTCCATGGGGGCTGTCGCTGGGTGGACGTGGTGGCGCCCTCCGGAGGAGGGAGAGCTCACTCACGCCAGCTCCGCGACTAAGCAATTATTGTCGTCAGTAGGGGGCTTAGTAGGTGGTGTCCTGCGTATGTTAGATCAGAACACAGGCGCCACTGAACACCACCGAAGTGACTCGGCAGCAGTGCAGTGTCGCCTCCGGTGGGGTGCCTCTTGACGACTTGACATTGACTGTTCCCTGTGGATTGTCGGTGACGGGGCTGCGGCGGGCCGACCGGACTGTGGCTGTGGACGGGGTGTCGGAATGAGCGGCGTGGGTATATTCGCATGAATACTAAACGCACCACTTCAAAATAACTTCACGTCGTTTGCTTATAGCCCAGCCGGTGTAAGTCATGGCCGTGACTCCAAGAATAACAAAAATCACAAGTTTAAAACTGACATTTTGGGATCTGAAACATGGGACGATATCAAAAATGTCCTCCAGTAATTATGTCAGCCAAATGTGTGTGTGTGTGTGTGTGTGTGTGTGTGTGTGTGTGTGCCACTAATGGGCGAAGATCAGGGTCTAATATCACCAGGCAGAGTCTGCATAGCATCGGCAGTGGTGTTTATGTCTTAAATCTTAACGGTAAACCTGAATCTTTGAATATAATAAATGGTCTAGTCACCATGGCAGAAAATTCACATAGATTCTCCAGCTTTCAGTTACCATTACAGACTAGTTCACCTCGATTCACCAGCATCATAGGTACCGGACATTTTTCGTATAGCCTGACTGTCTTGTTTTACCTTTGCAGACAACGGTTCCATACATCTGTCACGCTCCGCACCTGCAGCTCCAGTGCCTGCTTCACTCACATGACAGACTGCACAGCTGGTAACCTCTCTATCTACTCCTCCTCTCCTCAACGCTCCCCTCTCCTTCTCCCCCTCCCCCTCCCCTTCGCCCAGGGAAGCTCTTCCATCTGAACGAGTCCCGGGAGAAAAAAGCAGACAGCTGTCAGATGTGTCAACGGAGCCTCCAAACAGCCCGGCAACAATAACTCCGGCGGTTTTCTGGCTACACACGCTTTTCCGTGGCATGTAAGGCACGGCAATCCTCTGACACGGCGTGAAGAACGAAGCATGCATGGGGAAAGCCTGCACTTGTCAGTGAATGAAAATAACTCCTAGCGGAGACGCACGCACTCAACGGAGGGTTCTATTTTCACTCTGTTGTTGCTGTTGGTGGGTGTCACAATACAGCGATGACAGCTGACCCGACACCTCTGTGTCGCTCAGGGACTGTACGCAGCTGTACAAGATGACCCTGCTGATGCAAGCAAAGAGACAAATTGTTCCTGACAATTCTACATCTCTGCTCGTATGAATGTGTGATGGAGAATGGTGACCCCGGGTGCAGCTTTTTTGGTTATGAGCAGATGAACCCAGTCCTGAACAGCCGTTCATTCGCGTTGAAGAAGTGCCACCCACGATTGACGCCGCTAGGAGCAGAGTCTAGCAACTCATTTGATCGGCAGGTGAAAAAATAAACCCGCACAGCTACATATTTGACTGTTTCTGTAATATGTCACGTATACTCAGACACTTCAATAGTCAGATAAAAGCCAGCTTCTCTTGAATTGTGTATGGGCAAACGAAAAAAAAGTGAAGTTCGGATGACAGGGGAACCAACCAGGGCGATTACGTCTTTGCAATGTATATTTTTTTCACATACATAAACCAGATTGGTCACCATACCACTTTCATTAATATCAAAATTAAATCCTGTGCGATCACGTATTGAAGTGGCATAAGATTGATGAACTCAAAACGCATCTATTTGCCATGATGGTGTGACACATTCAAACACTCATCTTCCAAAGAACTGGTGAAGAATGTTGGCACGAATAAAAGTCATTGTCAACTCGCCTTCTTTAATATTAGCGATAGCTAGACACTGACATTGTAAAGACGTCTCCTGGAACGTTCGTTCAGTCTGGATAACCTCGTTATAATGAAATCTGCACATTAACATTGACTGGATAACGTTTGTAAACACGTCTCTTCGAACGTTAGCAGCATCTGCTTAATGTCACTATAAACACATTTTCACGAACGTCAGAAGCGATTCCGTAACTTTGTAAACCCCTCTCAATGAATGTCAACAGTGTCTGAATAACGTCACTGTAAACACGACTCCTGGAACATCAGCAATATCTAGATAACTTCATCATTGTAAACACGTCTCCACGTCAACATTCTCTGGATAACGCCATTGTAAACACGTTTCCCTGAACGTTAGCAATATCTAACTAACTCCAGTGTTTCCGCAAATGTCGGCAGTGCCTAAACTACCTATGTGTAAACACGTTCCTGTTTGCATTAGCGGTGTTTGAATAACATCTCTGTGAACGTCAGCACTGTTTGGATAACACTGTAAACACGTTTGGGGTATCTGGATATTATCACTGTAAACTAGTCTCCGTGAACGTCAGCACTCTCAGATAACATTATCAACACATCTCCCTGAATGTCGGAACTGTTTGGATAACATCGAAAACACTGAACGTTGCCTGGATGGAATCTTAGCAGACATGTCTTTGTGAATGTCAAGTGTGTGGATAATTTCACTGTTAACATGTCTCCACAGCAGGATCAAGTCATGTCTAGATAAGCATCGACGTAAGCTATACACAGTCGCGTCTCCCACCCTCTTTTGAACTTCAAATTGAATCCGTCTTCAACAGCAACAGCTGCAGCAACAACAGCACTCAAAACAGCATGTAACTGTTGTTGTTTTTTTTTTTTTAGAGGCAGTACTCGGACTCTGTACAACGGCTCACCATTCCAGTATAATCTGTGATTTCAACTCTGTGTGGAGGAAGAATAACATAAAGATAATATAACGGGAAATAAAAATAGAAGAAACAGTCAACAGACAGATGGATAAGTAAATGAACCAGTTTGATCACGTGCCCAACACCGTCGCCACATTCAGTGCAACATGGCCATCAACAACAGCAGCACAGCCGTGATGGAGCTCTCCCCTACGTCCACGAACGTGGAGGCCTACTCTGTGGTGCTGTCAGCCACCGCCCTGGTCCTGACTCTGCTGCTTGGAGGCGGGGGTAGCTTTTGCATTCTCCTGGCCCTCTTCCGCAGCCGCGGAGTCCGCAAGTACAGCTACACCCTTCTCCTGCTCTTCTTCTTCTTGTGCTGCGGCGTGGACCTGGCGTGGGTGCCCCATGGAGTTGGCCCACCTGCTCCTCTACCACCACACTCTTCACCATCCAACCGAAAGACTTCGGGGTGGTCACTCTGGCTGTCTACCTCTTCCTGTATACCGGGTGGCGGTTCTCATCGCCGCGTTCTGCTCGGAGAACGTGTTAAGACTCTCGGGATGTTTCCAGACTCTGGTGTGTCGTCTGTGGCCCGTGGTGGTGTGTGTGGTGATGCTTCTGGTGTCCTTGCTGATGACTCTGGCGTTCCTCTACGCCTCGCTGAACGATCTACGAGAAGAAACCTCCTCCGCCTTCCTTCTCCTGGATTCTCAGTCGTCCTTGGCCCGATTGTCGATCCTGAGCGTGATGATAGTCCTGGTGGTCGTGGCGGCGGTGGTGATGATGGTGGCTAGAGCGGTCGTAATGAAGAAGACAGGAGGGGTGAAGAACTCGGATAGTTACCTTTCCGCTGGCTGCAACAATGAGCCTCACATACAGCTTCCCAGTCTCCTCCTCAAGCAAGCGGAGGTCGCCGTTTCTAGTGAGGATGTTGTGGACAATGTGTCCACGTCTGCTCGCTCCATCACCAAACTGTCGGACGGAACCAGATATGACGGCATGCCCGCCCTGTCGCTCAAGGGCCGTAACTCGCCCAAAGGAGGTGACTTTGCTGACTCTGGAATGCGAGGACCCTCCATGCTCGGTGTGAATATGAATCAGGTAAGAAATGTCTGGTACTGGATTGCCTTCATCTCTGTCTGTCTCTCTGTCTGTCTGATATGAATTGTCTGGTACTAGACTGCCTTGACCTCTGTCTGTCCGTCTGTTTGTCTGTCTGTCTATCTGTCTGATAAGAAATGTCTGGTACTGAATTGCCTTGAACTCTGTCTGTCTGTCTACCTGTCTACCTGTCTATCTATCCGTCCGTCTGTCTGTCTATCTGTCTGGTAAGAAATGTCTGGTACTGGATTGCCTTAATCTCTGTCTGTCTGTGTGCCTGTGTGTCTGTATGTCTGCCTGTCTGTTTGTCTGTCTGTCTATCTGTCTGTCTGTTCGTTTGTCTATCTGTCGGGTAAGAAATATCTGATACTGGAGTGCCTTAATCTGTCTGTCAGTCTGTCTGTCTGTCTGTCTCTCTCTCTCTCTCTCTCTCTCTCTCTCTCTCTCTCTCTCTCTCTCTCTCTCTCTCTCTCAAACTTTCGTATGCATCCAGTCCCCACTTAAGACTGTTTCTCCTACGGTTAAATCTATCAAAACAAGCTGGGTTGTGTGTGTCATACTTATCTGTTTATGTATACGAAGGGCAGTGGACAGGAGCCAGTCATCAAACGTTTTTAGCTTGAAAACTAAATGTGTCTAAAATGATATAATTGACTAGTTTGAAATGGCAATCAAGAGACATCCAAAACACTGTATATTTACACTATTTTTGGTACCCGTAGTTGTATGGTATCTGACTATCAAGAGTATTGAGAACGTTCTTTCTTTCTGCGTACGCAGGCTGATACTCACTGCCTGTATAGACAGGCAGTGGCGTTTTGTGTGTATGACCGTTTTTCATCCTGCCATTAAGGCACCCATACTCCATCTTCGGGGAAGGTGCATGCTATGTGTAACGTGTCATCCATACCAACGGCCAAACTGGCTTTCTCTTCCAAACGTTGGTGATGGGATTTTTACGTGTGTGCAGATGTGCGTGCGTTCACACACGGACCCTCAGTTTATAGCGTCATTCGAAGGACTGTATGGGGATTGGAGTCAGAACCAATATTAACTCCGATGGAAAAAAATCCCCTGTACCGAAATTCGAACACGCAACCCCAGGATCACGAGTCCGGTGCTCTACAGACTGAGCTAGTCCGGCCCACATGAGAATTGAGAACAAACGTCGCGCCTTTTTGAATTAAGTTGAAAGGGGTCGAACAAGTATGAGTATACGCCACATCAGCAATTTCCCTGAGGCTGGGAAACAATAAAATATCTAGCATTCACATTTCTTGAAAACGGAATATGGCTGCCCTAACAACGAGAGACAAAAACGGTCAGTTCTCACACGTAAGAAAACATAATACTGTCTATTGGCATGGGTCAGTGCCATCACCCCATTGGATGATCATCTGTTCTCACGAACTGTCTCGTCTTGTCTTGTCTCGAGGGCTGCTTGTGCAGTTGTAATCGGTTTATGGGATTATTACTTCCAGAACGGTGTATTCTGTTCGTGCTTCTGCGTTCAAGCAGCGATTTCGGGTCCGACGGCAGTTGTCGTATTGATCACGGTCTCCGGCTGGTTTCGAAACTCTCTCTCTCTCTCTCTCTCTCTCTCTCTCTCTCTCTCTCTCTCTCTCTCTCTCTCTCTCTCTCTCTCTCTCTCTCTCTCTCTCCTCCCCCTCTCCCCGCCCCCCTCCCCCCACCATAGGGTTTCATAATAAGTTAATATTATGTGAGTGGTTTATTCGCATGCATTTTATTGTGCTTGGTGGAGTTTTTTTTTTTTTTTTTTTTTTTTTTTTTTTTTTTACTTTTACTTTTTTTTTTTTACATGATTACATTTGTGTATACGTACATGTGCGTATGTGTGCATGTACACATATCTATTTATCTATCTATCTACACACACACACACACACACACGCACGCACGCACGCACGCACGCACGCACGCACGCACGCACACACACACACACACACACATCATGATTAAAACAAAGATGTACATTTCCTTTGATTTACAAAGGCATGGTTATATATGTATTGACATACATATATGTGAAACAATTCTTCTTCTTGGTCTCTCATCTTGTCCTTGTTTTCCTTACACCCAAATATCTTCATCCCCACTCTCCCCCCAGTGCCTTATCTCTCTCTCTCTCTCTCTCTCTCTCTCTCTCTCTCTCTCTCTCTCTCTCTCTCTCATATATATATATATATTTATATACCTATGTGAATGGAAAAAACCAACAAGTTTGTAGATTAGTCCCCAATATTTCGACCACGAGGCCTTCCTCAAGGGAATTTTATTCCATCTGAGAACAATTATTTTTACAATCACAAGGTTTTTCCTGACTATAACTCAATCATGGCTCAAAACTGCAAACTATGAGAAAAAAATCACATTCTACCTGACTGAGAACGAATAACTGCACAAAAGACCTGAAAATAGGGAACAAGGCTGGGGCGGCATGGGGGTGGGAGGGTGGGGGGGTGGGGGGTGGGGGGGGAGGGGCGGGGGGCGGGGGAAGGGGCGAGGGGGGAATGAACCGTACTCCTCTCTCTCTCTCTCTCTCTCTCTCTCTCTCTCTCTCTCTGGGGTGGGGTGGGGGGGGGGGGGGGGTTAGTCCTCTCTCCTCTACCTCTATCCGTCTACATCACCACATCCACACAACAATCTTCACCAAATCTACAGTCCCCTGCCACGAGACCCAGAGTCACGCCACTGGGGGGGGCCACCAGTTTCCGTCCCTCCACGAGACCCATGCTCCCATCGATCTCCAAGGGATGCATGCCATCCATGGTCCTCCTGACATCCCCATAGTCCGGGGGGGTGGGGTCCTCCTTTTCTCTTACCTCCCAATATCCTCTCTCACTGTCCTCCCCATCTCCTCTAGTCTCTCTCTCTCTCTCTCTCTCTCTCCTCCTCTCTCTCCTCATCTCTCTCTCCTCATATCTCTCTCTCTCCTCCCTAAAGCTCCTCCAATAGTCCCCCTTCCTCAGGGGGAATCCTATTCTCTCTCTGAGACAATCTCTTCTCACTACCCTCTGTCCCTCCCTCTCACCACTCCTCTCATCTCTGCTCTCTCCTCTCTCTCTCTGAGAGGGGGGGTCCTCGTCTCTCTCTTTAGTCTCTCCTCTCCTCTACCACCCTCACATCTCACAAACCTATCCGTCTACATCTCTCCTCATCCTCTCTCTCTCACCAAAATGCTACCCCTGCCACGAGACCTCTCTCCACAACCACTGGAACCCTTGCTACCATCTCCGTCTCCCCTCTCTCTCGCACCCCCCCTCCACCCCTCCCACTCACCTCTTCTCACGCCTCTCCTCCCTTCTGCTCTCTCTCGGTCCCCACCTCATCAACTCTCTCTCCTCTCTCGTCTCTCTCATCCATCCTCTCTCTCTTCTC
>JADBJO010006499.1:87500-90000 GCA_016801955.1 Conus betulinus | reverse complement strand
GGAGATAAAGGGGATAAGAAGGGAGAGGAATTGGAGGATGGAGGAGGGGGTAGCTGAGAAATGGGGTGGGAGATGGAGGTGAGGTGAGTGAAATGGGATTTTTGGAGGTGATGGTTCTGCAATCATCAACACACGGGAGAGAGTGCCAGCAGACAATACTTGCGTTACCCCTCCCCTTTCCCCCATCTTTCACTTCTTGCGCGAGATAGAGAGAACCAAAAAAAGCAACCAAGAACAGAGAAGGATGAAGAGAGGAAGGAGAAGATGCGAGGGAGGGAGGGAGGGAGGGAGGGAGGGAGAGAGAGAGAGAGAGAGAGAGAGAGAGGTAGAGAGAGAGCATAAAGGAAAAAAGTAATGTTCATTACAAAATCTAATGCAGTAGCAGTGAGAAGGAAATATGAAAGAAAAAAGGTAGGTTACACTGATGAGACAAAAAAGATAAAGAAAACACGGGGGATGGCACTAATGAGACAAACCTCCCCCCCAAAAAAAAAAATAAATAAATAATGATAATAATAATAATAATAATTAAAAAAAATAAATGAATAAAATAAAATTAAAATTAAAAAAAAGAAAAAGAGAGCAAAGAAAGACAGAAAAAGAAAGAAAGAAAGAAAAAGAGAGAAACAACAGTATCCACAACAACAACAGCAACAACAACAGCAACAACAATAACGACAGCAACAACAACAGCAACGTTAACAGCAACACCACCAATGATAACAATAAACGACACTGATATATTTCAGTCATAATAAATTCCTGCTCAGTGCCATTCCCCGGTTCATGCTCCAGTCTTGCCGTGGATCTTGCTGGCCAGTTTTTTAAACGGGCCACTAACACTGTTGGGGCCATTGCAGTCTTTGCCTCTGTCTGTCTGTCTGTCTGTCTGTTGTCTCTCTCTCTCTCTCTCTCTCTCTCTCTCTCTCTCTCTCTCTCTCTCTCTCTCTCTCTCTCTCTCTCTCTCTCGCTCTCTTGCCTTCTCTCTCTTTCTGTCACACTATGCTTTCATCTCTGCTGTCGTGTCTGTCTCTCTGTCTGTCTCACTCACTCTCTCTCTCTCTCTCTCTCTCCTCTCTCTCTCTCTCTCTCTCTCTCTCTCTCTCTCTCTCTCTCTCTCTCTCCTCTCTCTCTCTCTCTCTCTCTCTCTCTCTCTCTCTCTCTCTCTTACTTCTCTTCTGTCTCTGTGTCACATTATGTCCCCTTCTCTGTTGTTGTGTCTGTCTCTGTCTAATTCTCTGTTTGTCTGTCTATCTATCTGTCTGTCTGTCTCTATTTCTCTCTCACCCCCACCCCACCATCTCTCTCTCTCTCTTTTTCACACACACACACACACACACACACACACACACACACACACACACACACACACACACACACACACACACACACATGTACATACACACACGCACATGCGTGCGCACTCATCTAATCTTTTTCAAACCTGCTGTACTGCCCGACCTTTAGCCCTAGTCCATTTTGGTCATGATGTCCATCACTTACTCCATCTGTTTCCACTCCGGTCCTCTCCACACCACCGTTATTCCTTCCCACCTGTCAAGTGTTCTTTCCAAGTGAGTCTGAGAAGGTCATCAATGTTTATCACTGCTTGTCCTGTTTATATTCAAGCTATCAACGCGTTGATTTTTACCTGGTGTATTTTAAACTGTTAAAGGCTTTGACCTAAGCGAGTAGCCCCAATTCGTTTTGGAAATATTAGAAATAACCCATTTCGACACCATATAGCACAGTTTGATAAAATGGTCCATCCTTTTTTTTTTTATCTATGTCTGTCTGTCTGTCTCTCTGCCCTGTCTGTCTCTTTCTCTCTCCTCCTTCCTCTACCCCCCCCCCCCCCCCCCCCCCCTCCTCCTCCGTCTCCCCCCCCCCCCCTTCCCCTCCTCCTTGTCCTCCACTTTCCCCTCCTCCTTGTCTTCTTTCTCTTTCTCCTCCTCATCCTATATAAGATCACGTCAGTTCACCACCCTATGTCTTCATCTTCCCTTTTTGTTTCGTTTTATTTTTTCTCTTCCTCCCTCCACCCACTCTATATCTCCCAATCTTGCAGCCATTCCAGCCCCAACCTTTGTTTTCTTCTGTACTCTGTACTCTCTCGTCTACCCCCCACCCCCAATCCCCACCCCACCCAACGCCATTTCTCCTCTCCTCTCCCACCCACAACCCACACGTTCAGAACAACAAAGCCCGGACAGTCCACACTAGTGCTTAAGTAGAGGAATGCACGAACAGCAGGGCTTTGTTTAATTTAGTGGATCATCTTACAGGAAAGGGTAAAGACAAACGTCTACCAAACATATACCAATTGATCAGTTACCCGATGCGTTCTGTGACTTTTTCACTGACAAAATTAAGCAGCTCAGGTTAGAACTGGACAAAGCAGGAGGAATCCCAGATTGTTCTGCCTTTACTGAAAAACCAAATTGTGACTTTACCTATTTGACGGAAGATCAGATTGGGGTTGTTATTGTAAATACGCCCA
>JADBJO010006499.1:80000-82500 GCA_016801955.1 Conus betulinus | reverse complement strand
AATTGTTGTATTTAAGATTATTGATATGTTTGTTGTTCAGTTTAGACACATTATACAAATACATACACGTACACACTCACATACAAGGGCCTACATTCATGCTTACACAACACACAGTCTTATTCATCTATTCATTCAGTTCAGTCAGACACTCTCTACTTTCATTCACGTCTAATATCACTCAAAGTGAACAGACGTTAAACAGAAGTACGAACGAACACACACACACACACACACACACACACACACACACACACACACACACACACACACACACACACACACACACACACACACACACACACACACACACCACACACACACACACACACACACACACACACACACACACACACACACAAAAGAGAGAGAGAGAGAGAGAGAGAGGAGAGAGAGAGAGGAGGGAGGGAGAGAGTTAGGGGAGGGGGTTAAAGCCTACTGTGCACTTTGAACGATCCTGACCAGTAGAACTGTCCCCATTTTCCCCAAGCCTTACCCACTTGTCAGCTCCAAGCCCCTAGTCCCATTTCAGTCATGACATTCATCTCTAATTCCAACAGTCCCATTCCAGTCTCCCCCACATCATCACTATTCTCTCCAGCCATGGGGTTTTCTTTCTTAGACAGTTTGAGGAAATCTCCAATTGCCAACCACTACTTGTCAGGTTCCATTCAGTTGATTTCAATGTGTTAATGACACGGTATGTTATCACTGGTGAAGGCATTGAATGGCTTCTGAATCATATTAATTTTAGCGAGTTGCCTGAAATCCGTCCAGCAAACTTTAGAGTATTGCAGTCAACACTATGCAACACAGTGTGATAGATGTGCCCCCCCCCCCTTTCTTTTACTTCTCTCTCTCTCTCTCTCTCTCTCTCCTCTCTCTCTCTCTCTCTCTCTCTCTCTCTCTCTCTCTCTCTCTCTCTCTCTCTCTCTCTCCTCTCTCTTCTTCTTCTCCTCCTCCTCCTCTTCCTCTTCCGATAGGACCATGTCTGTCAGTCACTCACTATCCTGCATCTTTTTTCCTCTTTTTTTCTAACTCTTTTGTTGTTACACTCCCTCCCCACCTACACCTCTCCAAACGTGCCGTCATTCCTTATCCAGATTTCTTTCTTTTTCTTTTTCTTCTTTTTTTTTTTTTTTTTTTTACTCTACTCTCTTGTCATTTACCCCCCACTTCAACAACCCCCACCCCCCACCCCCCCCCCTTCCCTTTTTCCTTTCCCACCCACAACCCACACACTCAGGACAACAAGGTGAAGCGATAATGATTTTTTGTTTCTCTCTTTTCCCCAGTTTTTAGCGGGGAGAACAAACAAACAAACAAAAAATCTGCTGATAAAGGAAGAATTTGCACTGGGCTCCTGCGGCCGGAAAGACCAACACGTAGAATACGACTGTCCATCAACAGTGGGAGGCAGAGGGGGTAAGGAGGGAGATGGTGGTTTGGGATAGATGACGGAGGTGCCGAGGAAGGTTGCAATGGGTTTGGGAGGATGAATTAGTTGTTTGCTAGTCATCAACACTGGTGAGACTGCCAGAAAACAATATCTGCAGTTCCCCCAACTTTTTCCCCCTCCCTTGCTCGTCTCACCAGAATAAAAAAAAAATGAAGAAAGAACGGAGAGGACAGAAGAGAGGAATAGGTAAACGAAAAGACAGGTAGACGGCACTGATTAGACAAATTAGACACGAAAATGAAGGAAAGACAGAAACAGACAGAATGAAAAAAGTGGAGGAAGAGATAACAGAGAGAGAAGATGAAGATAAGATAGAAGAAGAAGAAGAAGAAGAGAAGAGAAGAAGAAGAAGAGAGAGAGAGAGAGATGAGAGAGAGAGAGAGAGAGAGAGAGAGAGAGAGAGAGAGAGAGAGACAACAGACAGACCGACAGACGGGCAGATAAACAGACAAACAGTCAGAGACAAAGAGACAGAGACAGACAGGTAGAGAAAGATAAAAAGAACAGAGAAGGAGAGACAGAGAGACAGAGAGAGAGAGAGAGACTGACAGACAGACAGACAGACAGACAGACAGAGAGACAGGCAGAGAGAGAGAGAGAGAGAGAGAGAGTGACAGAGACAGAGAGAGACAGAGAGAGATGGACAGACAGAGAGACAGAGAAGAGACAAATAACAAACATTTTCATTGCAATAACAGTAGCAAGAACACTGGGAAACAAACTCAAATATGAAACATTATAGTCATCAACAAAATAATTTCATAGATGAATACATAAGTGAATGAATAAATAAATTAAACAATCAAAAGTAAATAAATAGACAAATACATAAATAAATAGATGAACAAAATACAAAAAACTTAACTGATTAGCTAACCGACTATCTTACTAACTAACTGGCTGATTAACTACTAACTAAATGACTAACGAATCAACTAACTGACTGACTAACGAAATAACTAACTAACTGACTAACTAGCTAACTAACTAACTAACCAGCTAACTAAAGTACTAACTAACTAGCTAACTACCTAGCCAGCT
>JADBJO010006499.1:65000-72500 GCA_016801955.1 Conus betulinus | reverse complement strand
TTCTGTCTGTCTGTTTTCTTTCTTTTTTCTTCTTTATTTACTTATCATTCATTCATTCCTTGATTTATTATTTGCTTCTCTATCCTGCTCTAGAGGTGGACAGCAAGGAAAAGGAAAAAAAGAGCCAGTGTGGATAAAGGAAGAGTTTGCGCTGGGCTCCTGCTGCAGGCATGACCAGGAGATGGAGAAAGAGGGGGGGGGGGGGGGGGGGGGGACAGATGAGGGAGGGGATGAAGACAGTGTTGATGAGGTAAGATGGGGGGGGGGGGGGGGGGGAGAAGAGGGGGTGAGTTGCATTCGCATTCGACAACACTGGACAAATTGCTAGGAAACGCATTCTACATTTTTACCCCTTTCCATGACTTGATCCTCGTGCTAAACTCTGTCTGTCTATCTGTCTATGTCTGTCTGTCTGTCTGTCTCTGTCTCTGTCTGTCTGTCCGTCTGTCTCTCTGTCTATGATCTGGTCTGCCAGTTTCTAAGGACTGGCCATCAACACTGTCAGGGCCCATTGGAGAGTACAGCAGGCGGGCAGACACTCATCAGCACAGAGAGGCTGCCAGGGAACCAATGGCCTCCCTCCTGGTTGACAAAAAAGAAACGTTAAGGAAACAGAGCAGAAAGGGTATGAACTAATGCGTTAGTCCCAGCCTGCCCCTCTGCTTCCACCCCCCACCCCACCCCTTTGTGTGTGTGTGTGTGTGTGTGTGTGTGTGTGTGTGTGTGTGTGTGTGTGTGTGTGTGTGTGTCTGTCTGTCTGTCTGTCTGTCTCTGAATCTCTATCTCTCACACTCTCTCGCTGTCTCTCTATCTCTGTATTTCTGTATCTCTCTCTGTCTCTGTCTCTCTCTTCCCCCATGGATGTGGCCAGCCATTTCTAAGGGCAGGCCATCAGGGCCATTGGAGTGCACAGCGAGTAGGCCAGCACTCATCAGCGCTGAGAGGCTGCCAGAGAGCCAGTGGCCTCCCTCCTGATGACACAAAGAAACGATAAAGAAACAGAGCAGTTTGGAAAAAAAAAAAATCCGTTAATCTCTCTCTCTCTCTCTCTCTCTCTCTCTCTCTCTCACACACACACACACAAACACACACACACCCCCCCACACACCCCACCCCCCCCCCCATCAGCTCCCCCCCCCCCCCCCCCCCCCCCATCCCACTGACTGTCCCCCTGTCTGACATTCTCTCTGTGTTGTGTCTGCCCTGTCTCTCTGCCCCTCTCGTCTCTCTATCTCTGTCTCCCTTCCTCACCCCCCTCTCTCTCCTCTCTCTCTCCTCTCTCTCTCTCTCTCTCTCTCACTCACTCACTGATCTGCCCTTTGCGTTTGTCTATCTGTCTGTCCACCAGTCCGTCTGTCTCCCTGTCTGTGTTTCTATGTCCTAGTCCTTCTCATCTCCTGGTCCTCTTCATCCTATAAGATTACGTCTCTCAGTTCACTACCCTTCGCTTTTATTTCATCTTTTGTTATTTCTTTGTATTTCTGTCTCTGTCTCTGTGTCTCCTGCTGTCTTTGTCTCTGTCTTTCTTTTTCTGTCTGTGTGTTTGTCTTCTCTTTTCATTTCTCTCTTTCTTTATCTGTCTCTTTATTTCATTTCTTTATTTTGCCTCTCTATCTTGCACCCAGAAGTGTACAGCAGAAACACAAAACAAAACGAAACAAAGCAAAATTAAAAAAAAAATGCTTACAGAGGAAGAGCTGGCGCTGGGCTCCAGACGCTGGTATGACCGACCTGGATGAAATGAGGGAGAGGAGGGTGAGACGATAGAGGAAAGAGGGCTGCAGAGAGTTAGGATGGGTAAGGTGGGGTGGGGTGGGGTGGGGGGTTGCTTTCGCAGTCGTCCGCACTGACAGACTGCTAGACAACACTACATAAAATTCCACTCCTATTCCCATATCTTGCTCTTCTTGCTAGATAGATTCTGTCTGTCTGTTCTCTCTCTCTCTCTCTCTCTCTCTCTCTCTCTCTCTCTCTCTCTCTCTCTTTCTCTCTCTCTCTCTCTCTCTCTCTCTCTCTCTCTCTCTCTCTCTCTCTCTCTCGTCTCTTCTCTTCTTCTTCTTCTTCTTCTACTACTTCTTTTCTTCTTCTCTCTTCTCTCACTGATCTGGCCAGCCAGTTTTTAAGGACTGGCCATCAACACTGTCAGGGCCATTGGAGAGCACAGTAGGTGGGCCAGCACTCATCAGCACAGAGAGGCTGCCAGGGAACGAATGACCTCCATTCTGATTGACAAAACAGAGAAAAAAGTAGGGAAACAGAGCAAAAAGGGAAATGAACCAAACTGTTGGTATGGGCCTCTCTCTCTCTCTCTCTCTCTCTCTCTCTTCTCTTCCTTCTCTGTCTCTCTCTCTCTCTCTCTGCTTTCTCCGTCTCTGTCTCCTACTCTCTCTTGTCTCTCTGCTTCTCTCTCTGTCTCTGTCTGTACTCTCTCTCTGTCTCTCTCACATTCTGTCTGTCTGTCTGTCTGTCTGTCTCTCTCTCTCTCTCTCTCTCTCTCTCTCTCTCTCTCTCTCTCTCTCTTCCCCCATAGATGTGGCCAGCCATTTCTAAGGGCAGGCCATCAGGGCTATTGGACTGCGCAGCGAGTAGGCCAGCACTCATCAGCGCTGAGAGGCTGCCAGAGAGCCAGTGGCCTCCCTCCTGATTGACACAAAGCAACATAAGGGAAACACTGACAGACAAACAGAAACATTAAGGAAACACTGATTGACAAAAAGAAACATAAGGGAAACACTGACTGACAAAAAGAAACATTAAGGAAACACTGATTGACAAAAAGCAACATTAAGGAAACATTGATTGACAAAAAAAAACATTAAGGAAACACTGATTGACAAAGATGCACAAGGGAAACAGAGCAAGAAGGAAATGAACCAGTGTTAATCTGTTAATCTCTCTCTCTCTCTCTCTCTCTCTCTCTCTCTCTCTCTCTCTCTCTCTCTCTCTCTCTCTCTCTCTCTCTCTCTCTCTCTCTCTCTCTCTCTCTCTCTCTCTCTCTCTCTCTCTCTCTCTCTCTCGTGGAAGTTTTGCAGTCTTCTGTTTTAACGAGTATACTGTGTTCTGTACACCAGCGGTAAAGTTGACAGCACAAGGTAGGCGATCTAATGGAGTCATCTGCCTTGTAAAGAGAGAACTGTGTCCACATGTTAGATTGATAAATGTTGAGTGTAGTTTGTTTGGTGCTTCTCTAATTGACAAATCGCTATTTGGAACGATGAAACACATTATGTATGCGCTTATGTTCCGCCTGAAGGCTCGCCTTATCATGTACATTTTTATTGCTGAAAATGGAAATTGCTTTGTTGGAGGATTTTTTGTAATGGAATTGTGGTTTTCTGTTCGTGATGATGATACTTATTTGATCCTCTGTGGTGTCGCACACAGTGGAACTACAAAAGTTTTCTCGGGACTTAGAAAAAAAAAAAACATATCGGGTTTTAAAACAATAAATAAGTAGGGTTTATTGTTTACTGTTCCCTGCCTCATTTTATTTTCAATATCGGATTTTGACAAAATAGGCACGAAAGTGGACCTAAGAGTGTCAGCAGAAATTCTGAAGATGGGGAACTTAATAATACTGATAAATTGTACTTAGTTTGTGTACTGCTTTCGATGTGTGCATTCTGAATGGCATGTGTCAGGGCGATCATGAAGGTCGCTACACGTACATATCGAGCATGGAAGCACTATTAATGATGATTTCTTAATGTCGTATGATTTATAATCTATCATTTCTAGGGAACTGTGAATTGGTTGTCTTAAATAGAATCGAATCCGACCATATGCCATTGCAGCTACGAGTTAGTTTCAGAAATGATTGTGAAATCTGTGCACAAGAGAACGATCATGTTTATGTAATTGAGAAGTTTGTATGTGATGAAGAATATGCTGATGTATTTTATGATTCACTATGTACAGATGAACTACAAATTCAAATAAAAGCTGCTATCAATTTGACAGATATTGATGTAAACGAGTTTTTAAAGTTTTCAATAATCGTATAGTAAGTGCAGAAAGACGTGTGGAAAAACAAATACGTATTGGTAGCAGTATGAAGGATAATGATATGCACGATCAAGAATGTCGCACCCAGTAAAAGAAAGGCCCATAATTTGTCAAAGAGATTTTGGTCGCACATTATCTCTGCCTGGTCGTAACTCTTATTGTATAGCCAGACGTGAGACCCAAATTCAATAATTATCATTAAATCTTGGACAAAAAAAAACTGAATTCCACACTGGCGAAAACGATCACGAAGTCAAAATCTAGCCGTGACCTCCCTTCCATGGCACACAGAGAGAGGTAAAAAGGGACAATAAACCTAACATCTTGACGAACCACTCAATCATAATGTGAGTTTATATTGGTCCACTGATCGATTAATTGCTGAGTAACTGATTTAGTCAATGACTGATTGATTTCCTCCTTTGATCGATGAATAAATTCGAAGATTATTGACTGGTTTTCGATCGATTGATCTTTTATTCATTGATTGATTTCCCTTCTCTGAGTGATGAAGTGATCGATATGTCATTGAGTTGGCGATAAATCGATTGATGGATCGATGAATGGATAGATCGATGGATAGATAAACGATCGATCGATTTATTACTTGCAGGTTAATTGATCGATTGATGGATTGATTGATCGATCTGCTGATTAATTGATCGATCGATCGACTGATCAATCTGCTGATTGATCGATCGATCGATCGATCGATCGATTAGCTTGATAATTGATTAGTTGATTGGTTGATTGATTCAATCTAAGCTATCGTCCACTTCTGGTGCACTCAGATGGCCGTTGGTTAAGCTGGCAAATGGCCAACTTCTGGTTTGTGTTTTTTCCTCTTCCTTTTCTTTCAGTGAACAGAGCTTGGCAGCGACAATGCAGGATCTGTTGCCAACTTCCCATCCCGCAACTAAGTGGGGGCATTGGATTTGTTCCCTTGGCTAAGACCCAGACCTCTACTTGTCGTTTTGGTTTGCAGAAAAGGGGAACAAGTGCGCGTCACAAGACCCGCTGAACGAAGGGAACCCACGAAAGAGTGACGCGTTTTCGATAGGGGCACGGCATTTGTGAGGCGAAGGAAGGTCTAGCGTAAGGGCTAGCGTAAAGTCGCATGTCTTCGTTTTCGTATGGACAAAGGGTCGACTGAGGAATTAAAATGTAAGAATTTGCGGACGGAAGGAGAAGGGAGGGAAAGAGTGAAGGGGTGGGGTGGGGGGTAATAATGAAGGATCGTGGAGAGAAGTTTCAGGGTGAAGACATGGTGTGTGCATGTAAAGATATTTTGTCTCTTAGCTCCGTCTGCCTCTCTGTCTCGTTCTGTCTTGTCTCTCTGTCTCTCTCACATTCTGTCTCTGTCTGTCTGTCTGTCTGTCTGTCTGTCTCTCTCTCTCTCTCTCTCTCTCTCTCTCTCTCTCTCTCTCATTTCATATAGTTAGAATGAGTGTAATGAAATACTTCTTACTTTTAGGTTGTCGTTCATACGTTGTGTAGTCACTCCCGTCATATCTTTTTCGATCAAACCCCATCGTCATTCTCTCTCTCTCTCTCTCTCTCTCTCTCTCTCTCTCTCTCTCTCTCTCTCTGAGATTTTTTTTAACCATTGTTGCTGCTGGTTTGTTGTTATTGTTCCACCTTTCGTTATATGGCATGAACCGTTTTCCCTGAGAGAGAGAGAGAGAGAGAGAGAGAGAGAGAGGAGCGAGAGGAGAGAGAGGAGAGAGAGAGAGAGAGAGAGAGAGAGACAGATAGAGACATAGACATAAACTGAGCTACACGATTAAATGCAGTTAGAGAACATTAATTTGAGATATTTTGGAGTGTGTTATTGCAAGTAATCGGTTGTGATGTCAAGGCAAATAACTTATACGGGAGAACCGAGCGTAGGCCAAAGGTTTGAAAAGACTTGAAAATAAAATCGATTCTCACTGGAGAACAGGCATGACGATTTATGCACAAAGCAAAGAGTCTTTCACGATGATTTCGTGAAGGTAAATGTCCCACGCACACCAACAGCTCACAACAGTTCCGCGATGAAGGGTGGTGGGTGAGTGGGTGGAAGGGGGTATGAGTGGGTGCATGGATGGGTGGCGGTTTGGGGGGGTCGAAAATGAAAAAGGTGCAGATTTTGTAAAAAGCTGCGGTGTAGAGCAGGAGGTAGGGAACAAGGAGATTTTTTAACGAGAGAGAGAGAGAGAGAGAGAGAGAGAGAGAGAGAGAGAGAGAGAGAGAGATTCTACAGTGATCAAGAAATTGCGATGGAGGCCTCTCCTGCCAGACAATAAGCATCTGTCCACTCCATATTTGCTTTTTATTTCAAGGAAAGAAAGGGCGGGGATTCTGAAACCCCTGAGTCGCCCCCTGGTCCCCTCTCCTCCCCCACCCAAACATACACACACATACACACACTTCACCGTCCCCCCTCCCCCCTCCTCCTGCACTTCCCAAGTAGAAGCCAGCATTTTTCGTGCAAGAAGACACTGGAGTTGCCCGAACACTTCAAAGAAATGGAAGATTAAAGGCCATTCTTTGTCTGTCTCCTTGTCGTGTTTGTGAAGAAACATAATAACCGCGGGCTGTACTTCGGCGGAAGTGTAGGCACCGCAGCAAAGCAATCAAAACAGCTATCAATTCAGAAAGGTGGGATGGGATGGGGGAGAGGGGGGGGGGGGGGGGGGGGAGGGGGGGGCAGGCGCAGGAAGGGATTTTTTTTTTTTTGAAAGAAGCCTCGGCGGCACCAATCAAGGCTGACATTTGTTTTATTTGTGTGACCTTTTGGGAAGTCGGAGGAAATTCCAACATGGAGGAACTGAGGTTGGAAAGATCAGGCCATAGATGGGAGATGAAAGGATATGTATTTTTGTCGTCGACCCCCACTCCCCCCCCCCCCCCCCCCCCCCCCCCCCCCTTCACAGCCCACCACTATCACACCGAAGTCGTATTTGCTGATTGTTGCACAGAACCAAACCGTGGACAAGTAATCCAATACTAGGTTTGGCATTTTGCTGCAAACAAGCACTACCACCACAACCAGTCACCCTCTGACTACCTTTACCTGTTGTCTCCAACAAAAGTAAATACTGGAAAAGAATAACACCAGACTTTTTTTTCTTTGAAGGAGTGCTGGTGAGGGGAAGGGGACGGGGTGAGAGGTGTGGGTGGGGCGAGAGATGGTGCAAAGATGGGGGGGGGGGGGGGGGGGTGTGTG
Organism: Conus betulinus; assembly: GCA_016801955.1. Lineage (NCBI taxonomy): Eukaryota > Metazoa > Mollusca > Gastropoda > Neogastropoda > Conidae > Conus > Conus betulinus. The sequence continues at coordinate 65,284 of JADBJO010006499.1, read as the reverse complement.
TGTGTGTGGTGTGTTAGATAAATGGTTTTGATGAAACACACTATGAACGCTACCGTGCCGAGAGCATTACCACAGGGAGCTCAACTAATATGGGTTTCAAAATAGGAGACCCTCTGTTCAAAACACTGCAAGATTACTTCCCTTTGAAGGACAGTTTCTATCTGTCGAATATGAGGGAGGGATTTGTTTTCACAATAAATGTGTGAGCTTTTGTTTTCAACTGGTATTTTAGATCACACACTAAGATAATTCTAGTCAAATTCAGTTTGATCCTCGACAGGAAG
>JADBJO010006499.1:37500-60000 GCA_016801955.1 Conus betulinus | reverse complement strand
TATATATATAGATATATATATAGATATATATATAGAGAGAGAGAGAGAGAGAGAGAGAGAGAGAGAGAGAGAGAGAGAGAGAGAGAGAAAGCGCGTTATGTATGTTATATCTATAGATCTGTATCTGCATCTCTCTACCGTCTCTCTTTCTATCTGTCTATACCTATCTGTCCATTTCTCTGCCTGTCTACCTCTGTCTCTGTCTCTGTCTCTCTCTCTCTCTCTCTCTCTCTCTCTATCTCTCTTCTCTCTCTCTCTCTTCTCTCTCTCTGTCTGTCTGTCTGTCTATCTATCTATTATGTCTGTCTGTCTTACTTTACCATTTAAGCTCTGCCTATTATGAATCCCATCCCGATGTGACCTGAACGAAAGTGACCGACCAAATTAAAAAAAAAAAAAAAAAAAACTGTATCACGACTACTTCACTAACCCGACTTACCTCCGACCAAGCTTGCTCTAATACGTCTTTCCTACCACTTTTGGGCCAACGAACGACCAAAACGCAGCAAGAATAGCCCTGCGACTGCCGGCCTGGTGACTGAAGATCGATCGCCGAAGTGAATATCGGGCAGAGTTAATTCCCCTGCGGCACTTTCGCGCCTTCCATCGAGAAGATCGCTGTGCAAAAATGTTGTCTTGAGCATCGCGAAAAAAAGACAGATGCTGCGCTCGGAAGAATCGATGTAATCTAAAGAAGTGCGAACTTTCTGAAGGTGCAGTTTCGATCGCCAAGTCGCTGGAACATAGAAGCCAGATTCGGTGTATATCATGGAGCCTGAGTATCGATTTCTGCCGCACAGAGGAGGAAAGAGAGTGCTGACAAAGCAGGACACTTCAGGTTGTCTCAAAGATTCGAAAAAAGAAAAAAACAAAACAAAAAAGAAAAGAAAAACAAAAACACAAAACAAAAAAAAAACGATGTGCAGACATTTATTTGGATACTGACGAACTAATCTGATAGCAGTTTTTTTTCTTTTTTTTTTCAGGCCAGACGAATACCATACGCAAGTATTCTTGAAATGATTCAAATTTCATTCAAGGAGTCCTATGCGATACCTGTGCAGCGGAGTCTAACAAAAAAATTCTTAACAGTCTGATTTACCGTGTTGATGCTTCTGCAAAAAGTTTTGGACAGTTGGTTATGAATAGGTGTTCTGTTGTTTCTTCCTCCTTATTATGATTCCTCCCTAATAACACCTAGTTTTAGCAGCCTAACTACTCATAGGGACTGTCGTCGAATGATCTTAGTGGCGCTATCTGAGGAGAGAGGGGATGGGGGGTGGGGTAGGGCACTCACTCACTCTGTGACTTAACTAGTGTTATCGTCAGTAGAAGGCTTGGCAGGTGATGTCCTGTGTATGGTGGATCAGAACAGGCAGCACTGAACATCACTGAAGTCACTCGACAGCAGTGCAGAGTGTCCTCCGGTGGGTTACCCTGTGGCGACTAGGCACTGGCTTTGTCTGAGGATCGTCAGGGCCAGGGCTGGGAAATGACGATCCAGGGTGTGGCTGTGGATGGGGAGCCACAGTAAGTGGTGTAGAGTGCATTCCTCTGGAGAGGCACAGAAGATGATGAGACAGATTTAAAAAGGAGGCAAGAGAGAGAGAGAGAGAGAGAGAGAGAGAGAGAGAGAGAGAGAGAGAGAGAGAGAGAGAGAGAGAGAGAGACACTAACACACTGACACTTTTTTATTGTCCAATAGCTGTACAGCCATTTGAGAGAGAGAGAGACAGAGAGACAGACAGACAGACAGAGAGAGAGAGAGAGAGAGAGACACTGACACTGACACTTTTTTTATGTCCAATAGCTTTACAGCCCTTTGAGAGAGAGAGAGAGAGAGAGAGAGAGAGAGAGAGAGAGAGAGAGAGAGAGAGAGAGAGAGAGAGAGGACCGGATTTCAGCTGAGTTTTCATTACCGTAATAGAGAGGTTCTCTCTCTCTCTCTCTCTCTCTCTCTCTCTCTCTCTCTCTCTCTCTCTCTCTCTCTCTCTCACACACACACACACACACACACACACACACACACACACACACACACACACACACACACACTGGTGATACATTTCATATACACAGCGCGTTTTTTTTGTTGTTGTTTTTTTGTTGTTTTTTTTTTGTCTGTCTGTCTCTGTGAGAGTCTGAATGGCTGTACGTTTTTTTTCTCTATTGCTCCCTATTAAAATCCACAATTTTCGTCTGCTATCCAAATTTGACATGGTGACTTATCTGCATGCTAAGTGAATTAAGAGTGAGTCACTTCTATGTTAGGAAGTCTCATAGTCGCATTTTCAGTGACCATATGCAAAAGCGAAACCATGTCGGGATTCGAAGCGACAAAACGAGAGTCCAACCACACTTCGCCGTTAGCGTTCGTATAGATTAAACAAAATACCTTGCTTACTGTCAGCCGATATAGCTCAGTTGCAAGAGCTTTAGACTTAGGATTTAATGATCGTCGTTTAAATCACGGATCCCGACAATATGGGTGGTGGTGGCGCCCACCCACCCCCCATAAGGAGATGGGGATTACCTTAAGAGCACGAAGAGGAGCTAGGGCAAGGGGATTGGTGTGGGTTGAGAATATGGGTGGTGGGGGCAGTTTGGATGAAGTAGGATGGGGGGGAAGTAGGGGCACGGGGGGAAGGGGAGAAGGGGGGGTGTGGGACGATGGATGGGGAAAGGAGGGGCCGGGGGAGAAGGGGAAGGGGGGGAGGGGGGTGTGTGGACGATGGATGGGGAAAGGAGGGGGGGGAGGGAAGGGGGGGGGAGGGTGGACGATGGATGGGGAAAAGGAGGGGCCGGGGGAGAAGGGAAGGGGGGGGGAGTGTGGACGATGGATGGGGAAAGGAGGGGCCGGGGGGAGAAGGGAAGGGGGGGGGGTGTGGACGATGGATGGGGAAAGGAGGGGCGGGGGGGAGAAGGGAAGGGGGGGGGGTGTGGACGATGGATGGGGAAAGGAGGGGCCGGGGGGGAGAAGGGAAGGGGGGGGCAGTGTGGACGATGGATGGGGAAAGGAGGGGCCGGGGGGAGAAAGGGAGAAGGGGGGGGGGGCAAGTGTGGACGATGGATGGGGAAAGGAGGGGCCGGGGGGAGAAGGGAAGGGGGGGGGGGGGGTGGGGTGGGACGATGGATGGGGAAAGGAGGGGCACGGGGGAGAAGGGAAGGGGGGGGCAGTGTGGACGATGGATGGGGAAAGGAGGGGCCGGGGGGAGAAGGGAAGGGGGGGGGAGTGTGGGACGATGGATGGGGAAAGGAGGGGGGGGGCGGGGGGGGAGAGAAGGGAAGGGGGGGGGGTGGACGATGGATGGGGAAAGGAGGGGCGGGGGGGAGAAGGGAAGGGGGGGGGGGAGGGGGTGTGGACGATGGATGGGGAAAGGAGGGGCCGGGGGGAGAAGGGAAGGGGGGGAGTGTGGACGATGGATGGGGAAAGGAGGGGCCGGGGGAGAAGGGAAGGGGGGGGGGGTGTGGACGATGGATGGGGAAAGGAGGGGCCGGGGGGAGAAGGGAAGGGGGGGGGGAGTGTGGACGATGGATGGGGAAAGGAGTGGCCGGGGGGAGAAGGGAAAAAAGGGGGGGGGGTGTGGGACGATGGATGGGGAAAGGAGTGGGGGGGGGAAGGGAAGGGGGGGGGGTAGTGTGGACGATGGATGGGGAAGTAGGGCATGGGGGAAGGGGAGAAGGGGGGGGGGGGGGGGAGTGGAGTATGGATGGGGAAAGTAGCGACATGGGGGAAGGGGAGAGGGGGGGGGGAGTGTGGACGATGGATGGGGAAAGTAGGGGGGGCGGGGAAGGGGGGGGGGGGGGGGGGGGAGTGTGGACGATGGATGGGGAAAGTAGTGGCCGGGGGGGGGGGGAGGAGAAGGGGGGGGGGGGGTGTGGACGATGGATGGGGAAAGGAGGGGCCGGGAAGGGGAGAAGGGGGGAAGGGTGGGGGAGTGGGACAAAGTAGTGGATGGGGGGAGGGGGAAGGGAAGGGGGGGGGAGTGTGGACGATGGATGGGGAAAGGAGGGGCATGGGGAAGGGGGAGGGGGGGGGAGTGTGGACGATGGATGGGGAAAGGAGGGGGGAAGGGGAGAAGGGAAGGGGGGGGGAGTGTGGACGATGGATGGGGAAAGTAGGGGCCGGGGGGAAGGGGGGTAGGGGGAGAGTGGACGATGATGGATGGGGAGGGGCACGGGGGGGGGGGGGGGGGGGGGGGGGGGGGGGAGGGGAAGGGGGGGGGAGTGTGGACGATGGATGGGGAAAGGGCATGGGAAGGGGGAGAAGGGGGGGGGGGGGAGTGTGGACGATGGATGGGAAAAGGAGTGGCATGGGGGAGGGGGGGAGAAGGGGGGGGGAAGGAGTGTGGACGATGGATGGGGAAAGTAGGGCATGGGGGGAAGGGGAGAAGGGGGGGGGGGTGTGGACGATGGATGGGGAAAGGAGTGGGGGGGATGGGGAAGGGGAGGGGGGGGGGGGAGGAGTGTGGACGATGGATGGGGAAAGTAGGGCATGGGGGAAGGGGAGAAGGGGGGGGGGGAGTGTGGACGATGGATGGGGAAAGTAGGGGCATGGGGGAAGGGGAAGGGGGGGGGGGGAGTGGGATGATGGATGGGGAAAGGAGGGGCCGGGGGAAGGGGGAGGGGGGGGGGGGGGGGGCGGGGAGTGTGGACGATGGATGGGGAAAGTAGTGGCATGGGGGAAGGGGACGGGGGGGGGGGGGGGTGGGGGACGATGGATGGGGAAAGGAGGGGCTGGGGGGGGGGAAGGGGGGGGGGGGGGGGGGACTATGGAGGGAGAAAGTAGTGGTATGGGGGAAGAGGAGGAGGGGTGGGGGGACGAGGGTAGAAGGGGGGGGGGGGAGATTATGGACGATGGATGGGAAAGAAGGGGCATGGGGGAAGGGGAGAAGGGGGGTGGAGTGTGGACGATGGATGGGGAAAAGAGGGGCCAGAGGGGGGAGAAGGGAAGGGGGGGGGAGTGTGGACGATGGATGGGGAAAGGAGGGGCACGGGGGAAGGGGGAAAGGGGGGGGGTGGAGTGTGGACGATGGATGGGGAAAGTAGGGGCATGGGGGAAGGGGAGAAGGGGGGGGGGGGGGTGTGGACGATGGATGGGGGAAAGGAGGGGCGGGGGAAGGGGAGAAGGGAAGGGGGGAGGATGGGACGAGGTGGGGAAAGGAGGGGGAAGGGGAGAAGGGGGGGGAGGGAGTGTGGACGATGGATGGGGAAAGAAGTGGAGGGGGAAGGGGAGAGGGACGGGGGGGGGGGGGGGGGAGTTGGGACTATGGATGGGGAAAGTAGGGGGGGAGGGGAGAAGGGAGGGTGGGGGGGGGGGGGAGGGGAGTAGGGGGGAGGAGTTGGGGGACGATGGATGGGGAGGGAGAAGGGGGGAAGGGGAGAAGGGGGGGGGGCGGAGTGTGGGACGATGGATGGGGAAAGGAGGGGCACGGGGGAATGGGAGAAAGGGAAGGGGGGGGGGAGTGTGGGACGATGGATGGGGAAAGTAGGGGAAGGGGAGAAGGGAAGGGGGAAGTGTGGGGATCATGGGTGGAAGGAGGGGCACGGGGGAAGGGGGAAGGGAAGGGGGAATTTTTGTGGACGATGGATGTGGAAAGTTGGGGTACAGGGGTAGGGGAGAAGGGGGGGGAGGGGATGGGGGGGGAGTGTGGACTAGGGATGGGGAAAGGAGGGGCACGGGGGGAGGTGGATTTGGGAAGGGAGGGGGGTACATTTTGTGGGGAAAGTTGGGGAAAGTTGGGGGTAGGGGTAGGGGAGGGAGGGAAGGGAGGGGGGGGGGGATGGATGGGGAAAGTTGGGGCACAGGGGGTAAGGGGAAAAGGCGAATTACACCTGTGATTTGGACATGTGTGAGAATGTTTCGTTTGCTTCCTTCGACCCTGTATGATGGTAGTTTCTAGCTCATAATAAATCAAGTTTTGCTCGGGACCATGTTTCAAGAAGGGTTTATTTATTTTTTTTTGTTGTTGTTTTTTTTTTCTCAGAGGTTGAGTTTGAGCATGAAGAGAGTACGTTCAAAATGTTAGCACATTCTATGTTTATTGTGACTCCTGTACATTTTGATCTGTAATGGGAGCCTAAAATGCATTAAAAAGTATTTACATTGGTGGTACTTGTGATACTTCAGCTCGTCATTGTGTCGATTTTTTTTTCTTTGCTTGCATAGGAGTCTAATTCTTATGTTCAAATTACACCTGTCTATTCATTACACCTGTCTATTCCCTGTCTATTCATTACGCCTGTCTGTTCAAGCAGTCGATGTGCTAATAACAGCTCAATTTTGAAAACCCCGATATCATACATTTGCTTGTAAACTGACAAAGTGAAGTGCATAGGGGTCGTTTTTCTCTACCTGGTTTTTTCTCCAAGTAAACAAAATGTTTCTAACATGCACGATATGTCACCTTTAATTCCAGTTGGTAAACTCTAACTGAAATGTTTCTATTTCTTACATTCAGGACTAGGCCCCTCCTTAAAATAAAATTCCAGTTACATTCAAACAAATCTACAGTGGAAGGAGAAAACATAACCTTTGAGATGGCATTAGCAAGAGGATTATGCACTATGATTTCTAATTTAAACGAGAGTGATTAATTTTATATACCACGAAAGTAGAAAAACAATATAAGCATTCAATTTCAATTAAACTGAAAAAAACACATAGTGTGGAGGTGCCTGCATGATCATGGTGATTTTGTAAACAAAATGTTCTAAAGGTAGGAACATTTATTCCAGGGTTCAAAAATGGCACGTCTTGAACCATATGTTCTCAAAGGCACAAAAATTATCGTAATAGATACGACCTTTTATGACGCACACAAAAATGAAGACGGAGAGCCCAGAGATAATTTTGTTGTCTTGAACCAAAAAGGCAATCAAGACAGGAGATGCACCCAAAGAAACAACAAAATGATTTTGGAGAATCCCAGAGATAAATTTCAGTTCCTTCTTAGTTCCTTCTTAGGAAGAAGCTACGTGCGTAACCACAATCACCTCCGTCCAGCCCTATTTTTCTTCATCTGGAATTGCCCTGTGTTAACATTCTTCTGTACGTACGCCATGTAAATTATGACGTATATGATATACTTAGTTCTTTGCCGTTCAAGAACGTCTGGTTCAGACCCACTTCGCTGTTGTCCCTCTCCTGGAATCAATGTTCCTACCACCACCACCCTCGCCACCTCCACAATCGACATACAAAACTTATCTCCAGTCTCCTTTGAATCATTTAAAACGAAACAGTCATTTTACTCCTGGGGCAGTGGTACGAAGTCTGTCTTCACATACCTCCAAACTGTTTCGAACAAGCAATAATTGTACACGGAGGAGAATGTTTTTAGACCGAATTTACTACTTGATCCGAATGTCACTGCGAACTGTAACTTTCACAGTTAAAAACAAAATGCATTATTATTATTATTATTATTATTATTATTATTATTATTATTATTATTATTATTATTATTATTATCATCATCATCATCATCATCATCATTATTATTATCATCTATATTATCATTGTCATTATGATCATTATCATTATTATTATTATTATTATTATTGTTGTTGTTGTTGTTGTTGTTAATATTATTATTATTATTATTATTATTATTATTATTATTATTATTATTATTATTATCATCGTTGTTATCGTTGCTGTTGTAATCATTTTATTATCATTGTCATTATATTATCATTATTGTTGTTGTTAAAATTATCATTATTATTATTATTATATTATTATTGTTGTTGTTGTTGTTGTTGTTGTTTTCATCGTCATTATTGAGGTAATTCACATAACGCCTTTTGTTCAATGGAGACCAAGCTCTAAGCTCTTTATGATTCACGCTCTCGTGTACACTTTCAGGCTGCCGACTTGGGTAGAGCCGAAAAACGAACTGTTTGCGGGCGCTACATTCTATCATTTCCCGTGTCTGTCGGTCCAATATCAGTCACTTGATATTTTCATTATCATAGTTCCCTCAAATTTTCATTGAGGGTGCAAACTGTTTGTTAATGTATTATCCTCACCAAAGGCCAAACTGGCCTTCTCTTCCAAAAGCTGGGCCATGGAATTTTACGTGTCTGCAAGACGTTATGCGTTCGTTCACGAACAGAACCTCGGTTGACAGTCTCATCGCAATTTTTCTCTCTCCAGAAATGGCTTAAGAAGCAATGTTAACTCCGAGGAAAATCCACCTGAATCAAAACAGCCCGGCAGAGATTCGAACCCGCAACCTCAAGAACGCATGGATAAGGAATCCGACGCTTTACAGACTGAGCTACTCCGGCCCCTAGATGAAGAAAACGAATGTGCTTAGTCTCTGAATTCTGTTGCTGGCACAGACATTACATAGACAGACAGACAGACAGACAGACAGACAGACAGACAGACACACGCGCACGCACGCACGCACACACACACACACACACACACACACACACACACACACACACACACACACACACACGGCCTTGATTTCCAACAATTGCAAGAACTGATTTTTCAGGACATCTACTAAGTAAGTTCTTGAAGGTGGATATGTATTATATTTCTTTGAACCCCTGACACGTCAACGCACTCATTTTTGTCATCTGTCTCTTTGTCATCTCACGAGATGGTCAGCCTCAATTATAAAAACGGCAAGTGTCAATTAAAGCAGCAATCTTCTACCACACTAAATGATAAGCCTCAATAATGACACGGCAAGTGTAAGTTAAGTTGCACCTCTCACCACACTAATTGGAAAGCCTTAATCATAAAGCATCAAATGTGCCTTAGGGTTACGCGTCTCACGACTCAAAAAGGTAAATCTTAATAATAACACTCATAATCTCACCAGATAAAAAGTTTCAACTCAAAACATCAAGGATAGACAATAATAGCGAAAAAGTAGGGAAACTCTTTCTCCCGTAATGGACTTAATTACACGCTCATAGCAAAGAAAAAGAAACCTACTACTTACTACACCAAATCGCCTAGCAGAAATAAATACACCCATCAAAAAAGGAGTCAGCTGAAAAATATTCCAAACTTGCCATCATACCCTGTACCTGACACATATACACAGCAACAACTAGTGGAGAAATGTACAAACACAAATTAACAATTATTCAAAACTGGCGCCGTCTTTATGATCTTGGATAATATTACAGTCAAACAAACAGAGGGACAAACGGTAACAAATTCAGATAACCTCGCTTTGACTGGTTTGAAAAGGAAACTAACGAGACAGAGAATAGCAACAGTGACTAACGAACAGGAAGGGTAACTCTACCATGATGAAATTAATTACACGCCCGTAACTCTAAACAAATGCCTGTAAAGCATGTTCGTTCTTACAGTTGAGGAGATGATAAGTCACTCTCAATTTAAAACATCAAGTGTAGGTTGATTGTGCTTTCTTACTAAAATAACACGTCCAGGTTGAAGATGCTCGATAATGTGTTGATTTTGTAACTGATTGCTGGATGTGATTTTGCAAAGAAACATAAGCTAGCCCCTTGACTGTAACATTGATTTTTTTTTTCAGTCTATTAACCAGTTTTTTTTGTGTTTAAATCCATTATAACTTCGTCTATTTGTTACTTGTTTGTTTACCTGCTTATTTGTTAGTTGCAGCGTTTGTTTTGTTTTATTGATATATCATTTTTAACAGTCGTATGCATTTTGTAACCACCCCCCCCAACACACACACACACACACACACACACACACACACACACACACACACACACACACACACACACACACACACAGAGAGAGAGAGAGAGAGAGATGAGAGAGAGAGAGAGAGAGAGAGAGAGAGAGAGAGAAATGAAAAGAAATCCGTTTATCAATGGTTGTGACGAGCGCCTGAACTGTGACACATCGTTTCGTAGCATGTTGTTGGGGAGTAAGAATATTCATTTATTTATCATTTCCTCCTCCAGAAGTATTGGACCTACCTGCATAAATATTCATGGAAAATTATCACTCGTTTCTTTCTGATTAGCACAAATGGTGTTTTTCCCCCCCCCCCCCCCCCCCCCCCCCCCTTTTCCTTCCTTTCTGTCTCATTGCTTAACTGTCTTCCTCTCTCTCCTCATTCCTTCCCGACACCGTTATTTCTTTCTTTCCGTTCCTCCCTCCTTCCCTCTCTTTTCTCCCTTCCTTCCTTCCTTTCTTCTCTCCTTTCTCTTATATGTTCGTTCTGTCTGTCTTCGGTTCTTTATTTATACCGTTTTTACCTTTTGTCTTTATTATCTATGCTATTGATTCATTTATTTATCCGCTCATTTATTAGTCCCTTCAACTTATCATCAATAGATTTTCACCGTCCTTAAAAGTTTAACTTATCTCTAGAATGAACATCAACTTGACAGTCGTTATGATTTTTCTCCTTTTTTTTTTTTTTTCTTTTGTTCCATTTCCCCCGCTGAAGTGTAAATTCAAAATGTTTTACTGCTGAATTCGTTTATTGTCCTGTTGATTAAGTGTTCGAGTGATTCATTGCTACATCCAAAAAGTCAGTATGCTGTTCATTTATGCACCTGTTCATTACTTTATTATTTGTGTATTTCTTTATTTATTTATTTGTGTATTATTGATTCATTGATTTATTCATTTATCTATTCATTCATTTATTCATTCACTCATGCATTCATTTATCCAGCTAATAGGACACCAGACATCCATAAAATGAAAGAGGAAAGTCGGAACATGTTCCGATACTGTCACTTCCTCTTCCGGTCAATAGGTGTGAATCCAGGAAGGCTTGTTCCGCCCCCTCTGGACTTCCTCTTTGAACAAGACTTCCTGTTTTTTCTTAACGCTCTTCTGTTTCTGCTTTGTTTTATCCTGCGTGCACACAGAAATAGGCAGCGGGGGGGTAGAATTTTTTTTTTTTTTTTAATGTATCTGTTAAGGGTCTGTCGGCCTGTTTGTAAAAAAACAACAATAACAAACAAAAACGAAACAAACAAACAAACAAACAACAAACAAACAAACAAACAAACACTACAGAAAGCGAGTCTTTGTCGTATTTGATACAGCTGACGGCATTGCCAATATCTACAAGTTGTTTCGTTTTGAGACTTGCAGGCTCCAAGAAGTGGTGGACAAAGGCAGAGCAGATGTTTGCAAGTGACCAAAAACAAACAAACAAAAACAAAACAAAAGAAAACAAAATATACAAAAACCAAATAAACAAGCAAGCAAACAAACAAACAAACAAACAAAAAAGCAAAACAGGAAACCGCCAGACGGCCGTCGCTTTTTGTCATTTCAGGCTCGAATGGCTTAAGCTGGCACTCCGACGCAAACAGACTTCCACCGACATACCTGGGGCTCCATCCGCATGTTACCCGACCCCTTCAGACATAGCTTCGTGCCGCCCACTACCCTGCATGTGCACAAGCCCCAACTCTGTCATAAGCCCCAACTCTGTCATAAGCCCCAACTCTGTCAGCCCCAACTCTGTCAGTCCAATGGATGACCTCCAGCAGCTGCTCCCGCCCACTACCCTGCATATGCCAAGCCCCAACTCGCCCCAAGTACAAGCCCCAACTCTGTCAGTCCAATGGATGACCTCCAGCTGCGTACCGCCAAATATGCAAAGAACTCTGTCAGTCCAATGGATGACCTCCAGCTGCTCCCGCGGCCAATCGCAAGTAAGTTTAAGAAATTCGGCAAATCAAGAATTCCGACATTTAGATCGAATGTTTAATTTAAACACACACACACACACACACACACACACACACACACACACACACACACACACACACACATACCCTAATGCCATCGTTTAAACAGTCACGTTTTTAAAATATTTATCAATGAGTCAACCAAACAACACGGGACAACAAATTACAAGACAAAACCTGACGCGTTTCGACCTTGTAGGTCTCCTTCTGGCGAGATAAACAACTTTGAGGACTATGAAAACGAAGAACGAGCAATCAGTTATCTTCTCCAATTCGGTACCAGATGGAATCAAGGTCAAAATTCACCTTCGTTCCATTTACATTCTTTTCTTTTTCCATAGGATAGGATAGTTCTTGCCTTTGATAGCTAACGGACAAAAAAGAGAATATTCTTCGGATATTGAATCATTATTTTAGCTCATGCACCAAATCATTTACGTCCCCCTGATTCGTAAAAAAATAACCGTCTTACGTTGTGTTGTTTGTAACAACACCAAGTATAATTCATCTCAGAGTAGATGACCTATACAGATCCCCGTTTCAACCCTGTTAATGCCTTGATCCCTGTACAGTAGACAATCTAGAAAGAGAGACAATGTTGCTTAGTAATGCCCAGCCGATTGTAAATTACAATATCAGGGCTGTCACCACGTTGAATTCAACTCAGAAGTCATGGGGAAAAAATAAACACAATAAATTTTGAAGAAAAAAACTATCGTTCACACAACCCTTTAAAATATATCAACACTCACTTTTTTTTTTTTTTTTTATCTAATCTAAGATTTGACGGGAGAAAAGATCGTTAACGCTCTTTCTCCCGTCAACTCTGAGATCAGATTCAAAACAAGAATGTTGATCTCTTTCGGAAAGTCAAAGGTCACATCAGAGGGGGGGGGGGGGGGGGGGGGGGATATCTCTGAACAAGATTTTCATGGCGTCTGCTGTAAAGTGTTTATATGTCCCACATCATGCAAAGTCCCAAACATTCTAACAAAAGAATATGTTTCACCGTGAATGGGTCATGCCATGAAATGCAGACTGTCTTGAGATACATATGGATGGATGGAGGGAGGTCTGGTCACACTTACTCCATGACATGGGTCCATTCCAGACTGCTACTTGTGTGGACCTTCCATGCGCGTTGGAAAAGCGATACATACTCAGAATCTTTTTTTTTTTTTTTTTTTTTTTTTTTTTTTTTTAGGGCGAGACATGATAGGTGAAGGAAGGGGGGGGGGGGGGGGAGAGGGAAGTGGAGGGGGAGTGGATGGTGGTATGGGGTGGGGGGGGGGGGGGGGGGAGGGTCACTTCTGTCTTTTTTAATCCTACCTATTTTCGTTCGTTCTGTTTCGTTACTGTCTGGTTGCTCGTCATGCGTGAGGGTGTGTGTGTGTGTGTGTGTGTGTGTGTGTGTGTGTGTGTGTGTGTGTGTGTGTGGTGTGTGTGTGTGTGTGTGTGTGTGATCCTGTTGCATTTTCATTGTGATTTCCCAAACCTGGTTCTCACTTTCTCTTCACCAACCCGCAGCACACACACACACACACACACACACACACACACACACACACACACACACACAGCATGCTCGCACGCACGCACGCACGCACGCACGTACGCACGCACGCAAACACAAATGCGCGTGCGCGCGCACGCACACACACAGATAGGAGAAAGAGAGAGAGAGAGAGAGAGAGAGAGAGAGAGACGGACAGACAGACAGACAGACAGACAGACAGACAGACAGTCTTTTAAGAGTGTTACTGATTAAACTGCCTGGAAAAAAAAAAACTGACAAGCAGGCGCAGGTTCATTTAAACTGTTCTTTTCTCTCTCTCTTTCTTTTTTCTCATCATCTTCTGTGTTGCTCCAGTGGCATACTCCCACGCCACCGCCTTCTATTCCACACTGCCACGTCCCACCACAACCCCCACAGCGGCAATCACCACACACACTGCCACGTCCCACCACAATCCCACAGCGACAATCAGCCACACACACAATGCCACGTCCCACCACAACCCCACAGCGGCAATCACCACACACACATGCCACGTCCCACACCACAACCCCACAGCGGGCAATCTGACACACACACTGCCACGTCCCACCACAATCCCACAGCGACAATCAGCCACACACATTGCCACGTCCCACCACAACCCCGGCAGCGACAATCAGCCACACACACTGCCACGTCCCACCACAACCCCACAGCGGCAATCTGACACACACACTGCCACGTCCCACACAACCCCCGGCAGTGACATCAGCCACACACACTGCCACGTCCCATCACAACCCCGGCAGTGACAATCAGCCACACACAATGCCACGTCCCACCACAACCCACAGCGGTAATCACCACACACACTGCCACGTCCCACCACAACCCCCACAGCGGCAATCCTACAAGGACCAGTCAGTATCCACTCGTCTTGAGGCGGTTCACCAAAGGAGACACTGCACTGCTGCCCCGTCACTTCAACGGTGTTCCGGGGTGCCATCTCTAAGCCACCATCCGCAGGACACCATCTGTTCAGCTCCAAACGGACAAGAGTCACTGCGGAGTGAGCGACAATGAAGTCCCTCACGGAGGGACCATGTAGATCTGTGCAAAAGTCACGTCATTCCCTCCATCCAACGGCAGTTCACATGCAACTGCCCATACCTGCGACCTGGACACCAACGGTTTAGATGCTGAGAGAGAAATCCAACCAGAAATCATCATGAGAGCAGGACCTACATGAAGGGCCACAGGATTTGAGAATCTTTGTTTTCCGTCGATTGATGAGGATTAGCACTATGAAGATGGTACTAAACAAATTCATTCTGGTCTGGGACTACGTGACTGGGCTGTACTCTATGGTTAGTTTTATGAAATATCCTGGCGTCAACCAGGTTTGAGAGATACGGGGGACTTGATCTGTTGGTCAGTGAATGGACCAGGGCTGTCAGAGACACTTTCCGTGGGTCACATTTGACCACTGCAGTCTCTGCCACTTGAGCCCATGGCGTATTCAAGTCTGGCTCGGAGCCGGTGAGGGCCCGAAAAATCACACAATAAATGGCTCTGAAGGGAACCGAACCCACGACTTCCAATTCTGAATTCGGTGACACTAAACACTGCGCTGATCCAAGAAAACTTTGTTTTTACTTTGTTTCGGGTGAACAAAGTTTTAGCTTGCTAATGAACACACTCTGTCCGCTGAATTACATCTGTGTGGAACTTTACGTTACGTCAATAAATGCCCCCTTCGTCTCTCTCTTTTTCGAGAGAGAGAGAGAGCACGCGCGCGCGTGCCTTTGTATATGTGTGTGTGTGTGTGTGCGTGCGCGCGTGCGTGCATGCGTGCGTGCGTGCGTGCGTGCGCGTGCACGTGCGTGCGTGTCTGTGAGTGTGTGCGTGCGTGTGTGTGTGTGTGTGTGTGTGTGTGTGTGCGTGCGTGCGTGCGTGCGTGCGTGCGTGCGTGCGTGCGTGCATGCGTGTGTGCGTGTGTGATGTACAGAAACAAATACGATGACAGTCTCAACAGCAAAAATGAAAAGAACTGATTATTCTGAAAGTAGACATAAAAGTGACCCGCATATCAAGCATGATTAGCATGAAACTCAAAGCATATTGCTTTTATTGTCCGATGTCCCATTAACAAACCCTCTGATTTCTCGTGAATAACTGTTATTATGTCTTATCCCAAAGCTTTTCAATCGATTATTCTCAACACTGACCCAGCATCATGTCCAGCATGTCACTTTCACTGTGTGGGGTCCAGTACCTGAGTAGACGTGGTATAACCAGTAGCTTTAGTAACAAACAAGTAGTGTCAACTTTTGCTCCCATTGTGAAATAGATACACACCCTTCACTCCAAACGAATGCGGCTTACGACACCGAATCGCCTAGCAGGCGTGACAGCATAGAGCACCCAGAACAGACCAGGAAACATCCCCGTTGAAGGATGTTCCAAGCTTGTCTGTATACCCCGCACTGGGCACATCTACACAACAACAACAACAACAACAACAACAACAACTGGAGAAATGAACAAATACATATAACAGATTGAAATCCGGGTTGCCATCTTGTGTAGTCTTTACTGACTGCAAACTCATTGTGAGGTCCAGATCTCGCGAAAGAGTCCAGCGGTCAGTCAAAGTGGATGACATGACGAGAGAGATGACCTGACAGCTGCTACGACTGGTCATTTAAAAAGAATGGCCGGCAATTTACTGAAAACAGTGTCTTTGAATCATTGCACACTTAGCGGCGGACATTCCCCATATGGACAGGCAAGGATTAATCCCATCTACCCAACAAAGGGAGTGGAGATTTGTGTGTATGGCCATTTTTCTTATCCCGCCAATAAGGCAGCCATACTCCATCTTCGGGGAAGAGCAGGCGAACTGACCACTCGTGATTTGCTCTGTAGTGAGTGGACAGTCATACACAGATCATTAACAAGGGTCCTAACGAGGGGTGCATATCGATATGATTACGTGTCGTGAGCGCCACCTGTCAACAGTGTTTCGTACCATTATCACTACATTCATTACAGCACATGCTATATAGACACAACGTTCAACGGCACCACTGTTTTTACCCGCCACGTCCTAATTGCAGAACAGATGACTCTGTTTGTGTTCCAGTCTGTTAGTGGAGGAGTACATTCTCGTTGTAGTTGTGCATTCGATGCTGGTGACGCATATTTCTTGTCTGAGTTTGTTTCTTTTCATTGTCATCAAATCCGTGTTCATTTTATATGTCTCCGTCGGTCTATGTCTCTGTTTCTCTCTCTGTCTGTCCGTCTGTCTGTCTGATTGTCTACATGCCTGTCTGTCTACATGTCTGTATGTCTGCCTGTCTACATGTCTGTCTGTCTACTGTCTGTATGTCTGTCTGTTTACTTGTCTGTCTGTCTGTCTGTCTGTCTGTCTCTCTCTCTCTCTCTGTCTTTCTCACCACACACACACACACACACACACACACACACACACACACACACACACATGCTCACACACACACACACACACACACACACACACACACACACACACACACACACACACACACACACTATTGTTCACTTTATAAGCTCTATATGTTTTGATAACCTACTCCCATCGTCCGTCCCTCACCATCCTGCCGCCCTATAGCCACATATACATCTAATCAGAGAGAGAGAGAGAGAGAGAGAGGGGGGATGGGGGTGGGGGTGGGGAGGGGAGAAATTGTGTATTGAATCGGTTATCAATCGTTGAAGCATAAAAGTAAGCAGATTTCTTTCTTTCTTTCTCTGTTTAGAGTATTCTCATTTTCTGCATTAATACTCTGGAATTCGTTACCTTTCTATCGACATCATGCCCTTGTGTGTGTGTGTGTGTGTGTGTGTGTGTGTGTGTGTGTGTGTGTGTGTGTGTGTGTGTGTGTGCGTGCGTGCGTGCGTGCGTACGTGCGTGCGTGCGTGCGTGCGTGCGTGCGTGCGTGCGTGTGTGTGTGTGTGTGTGTGTGTGTGTGTCTCCTACTTATATTTTTAGATGTTGAATTTTAAAATTTGTAAAGCGCCCTGTAGCCTACGTTGTTACGATGGGCGCTATAGAAATTGTCCATATTATATATTATTATTATTATTATTATTATTATTAACCATTCTTTAAATCATCTCATTCTTTTATTCTTTCTCATATTCCTTCCTTCCTCTTTCTTTCCTTTCTTCCTTTCCTTCTTTCTAAATTTCTTTCTGCGTTTGATGGAACAACACAAAACCTTTTAAATCCATCGAAGATGCATGCGTGCATAAACAGGACGAACTGACAGACAGACCTGAATCTGCCTCGGTCATAAATGCCCAGTGAGCGACTTGAAGACACAAGCGCCGGACGCAAAGGTCTCAATGGGCCCCAAAACAAAACAATGAAACATACAAAGAAAACACACAAGAATAAGGCATAATGATGATAAAGGTTGCCCGTAGGAGACACTGACATTGACACTGAGACAATTTTATTGCCATTAGCAAAATGCCTCTCAAAACTAAGAGAGAGAGAGAGAGAGGAGAGAGAGAGAGAGAGAGAGAGAGAGAGAGAGAGAGAGAGAGAGAGAGAGAGAGAGAGAGATGGGTGTTAATCACACTGCATCAGATACATGACTGGCTGATAGCTTTACGACGGTCGAGCTGCTCCAGTGGCATGTAGTGATAAGAGTCTGGAAGACCGGCAAATTAAAACAGATAAAGAAAAAAAGAAATAGAATAAAAAAGACAGGCGAAATAAGTACATCGATAAATGAAGAGATAAATGTATAAACAAGTGAATAAATGAATAGATAATTGAACAAATTCATGAAAAGTGCGATTATGCTATCGACAATCCATTTAGTAGTGCTATGTGGACATAGCAATAAAGAATAGAAGACTGGCAAAAAAAAAGATTTACACACACATATACATACACATGCACGCGCACACGCACAACATCACACGCGCGCGCGCGCACGCACGTACGCATGCACGCGCACACACACACATTTTTCTCTCTCTTTTGGGCACAAGTACACGTGCATGCGCGCACGTAGACACAGACAGACACACACACACCACGCAGAGCGCGCGCGTGCGCGCGCGCACACACAGACAGACAGACAGACAGACACACACACACACACACACACACACACACACACACACACACACACACACACACACACACACACACACACACACACAAGCCATGATGCTTAACTGTACAGACTCATTTACAGAGACAGTTCTATAACGACACAATGTAGGTATTACATTTATGAAACTTGGCGTGCAAAACACCGTGAGAACAAAAAATAAGTTCCATCAAGAAAAAAAAAAAAGACATAAATCTTCCTTATGAAATGTCACTAAAGCAAAACTCCATATGTCCAGAATTAATTCATCTCCCTGTGAATCATAGCGGACTACAGACATGAAAGATTGATGACACATCAAAATCATAAACAGCAGAATGCCACAACGTAAAAAGTCAATGTGTCCAGAATTTATTAACTTCCCTGTAAATCGTACTGGACTACAGACACGAAAGATTGATGATACATCAAATCATAGACAGAACGCCACAGAGCAAACTCTCCATGTGTCCTAAATAGATTAGCCTTTTCCTGTGACTCATACTGCACCACAGACATGAAATACAGATGGCACACAACATCATAACACTCAAGTGCGTGCCGTTGTGCGGAAAATCCGGTTTGTAAACTCCATGGAAATCTCATGAATGTTGCTGCCACAGTACACTCAACGATGAAATGCACACACGCCAGTCACCTCCCTCTTCCCTGCAGGCGCACGCACAGGTCCAAGTGCAAAACTCTACAGATTTCTATCACACTCAAAGGTGCACCTGGCTTTTCTCAGAAGATCCGCCGGAACCCAAACCTATATCATCGCCAAGTCCAGCCCTTTGCCCCCTACCGTGCCTGAATCTGAGGCAGATCTCACGTCCGTTTCTTTTTCTAAGCATGCACGATCCACATGACCCTTCACTTTCCTGTCGTCTGCTAAAACTGTTCACTCTAAAAATTGTAGAGCCCTACCAATGATGCAGAAACACAAGGAGTCCACAAGTCGTGCATCAGTGTGCTCTCTTTGTTGATATGTGGCATTAAACTAATCGACTGACCCCAAAATTCTAGGATTAACTCGTCTTTTTCACATCATTTTTTTTCACAGAGTTAGGGCGATTTTCATCTGTTCAAACTTTGTTGTTACTACTTGAACGTTGCTGAATTCCCAAACTCTGACCTTAGTCCTCAAAAGTCAAATATTCGACATCTATTGGAAGTTCGACAAATCTTTTTGATCCAAAATGATCCGCCTGGTAAATTGTGTAGGACTGATCGCTAAATGTCGACAAAAATGAATGCTGCTATATGCAGGCAGTCCTTAGACAAACTAAAGGAATCACGCAGAACACCGAAAAGCCAAATCAGTCACGAGGTCATCTGTAACCCCAACCTCTGCGCCACCACAGAGGCAGTGCACCCACGCCGCTCATTCCGACACCCTGTCCACAGCCACAGCCCGGTCGGCCCCGCCGCAGCCCCGGCACCGGCAATCCACAGGGAGCAGTCAATGTCAAGTCGTCAAGAGGCAACCCACCGGAGGAGACACTGCACTGCTGCCGAGTCACTTCGGTGGTGTTCAGTGGCGCCTGTTCTGATCTAACATACGCAGGACACCACCTACTACTAAGCCCCCAACTGACGACAATAATTGCTTAGTCGCGGAGCCGGCGTGAGTGAGCTCTCCCTCCGGAGGGCGCCACCACGTCCGTCCAACGACAGCCCCTATGGACTCGCCGATACCGGTGACCCCGACGGAACCAAACCAAGGCCACAGACGTGGAGAGGACATCGAAATTGAGGTCACCATGAGAGCAGAGCATGAAGGGCCACAGAACTTGAGACTTTTTTTTTATGCTGATCGATGAGAATGAGGGTGATTAAGATGATGCTACGGATTTCCATTTCGGTCTGAGACTACATGACAGGGCTGTACTCTACGCTTCCTTTCATAATATATCCTGGCGTCAACCAGGCCCGAGAGATACAAGCACCTGCAGTGTTGGTCAGGAAATTTGAGCAACACTCTCAGAAACGCATCCATTAAGTGGATGAAACTCGACTGTGTGGTCCCAGTCTTCCAAACTGAGTCCGCAGCAGCAAACTCAACTCTGGGTAGGAGCCGGTCGGGGCAAAAAACCCACATGACTTCTGATGGGATTCGAACCCGCGACCTCCCAGCCGGGAGTCTGAATAGGCATGCTTATCTGCAAAAGAAGGAATATTGGGATAAGCAATTCGCTGACAACCTTTCATGATGACTGCATCGTCAGTTCTAGCGGTGGAGGTCGGAAAAACAGTGTTGTCACAAACAAAGACTGTCAAATACATGAACACACCGACGAGGAACGCAGAACTATTTTCCAGAAGAATCACTTTACTACTTAAGATTTCATTTGATGCAATCTGACATCTAAAACTGAAATTCATGTTTCAGCAGAATCATGAAAAGTTCTATTTTTCATCTCATCCAAGCATCATGATCAACGCCAATACGGTAATAAAAAAAAAACCCTGAGGATTTTACAGAAGAATCGTATAATTATACATTGCTACGGATGGTGTGGTACTGTGTGACTCTCACTTTCAAAAGTTTTTATCACACACACACACACACACACACACACACACACACACACACACACACGTACACACCACACGAACGTGGACAGCCAGGCAACACACAAGTTATGTTTCCTTCTTTTACATACTGCCTGGACCATCGAACATAAACACATATCAGTACAAACTGGCATAAAATCAATATACGCCACCTTCAGCAAGGGCATTCAACAACACAGGGAGCTTCAACCGTCGTTCGCAAAACTGACACATTGAATATTTCCTTTCTAGCACAGTTCTCACTGGCAACGTCAACAGTGTCCTAACAGACACAGTCCACACACCTGGCTACAACGTCAACAGTGTCCTAACAGACACAGTCCACACACCTGGCTACAACGTCAACAGTGTCCTAACAGACACAGTCCACACACCTGGCTACAACGTCAACAGTGTCCTAACAGACACAGTCCACACACCTGGCTACAACGTCAACAGTGTCCTAACAGACACAGTCCACACACCTGGCTACAACGTCAACAGTGTCCTAACAGACACAGTCCACACACCTGGCTACAACGTCAACAGTGTCCTAACAAACACAGTCCACACACCTGGCTACAACGTCAACAGTGTCCTAACAGACACAGTCCACACACCTGGCTACAACGTCAACAGTGTCCTAACAGACACAGTCCACACACCTGGCTACAAGGTCAAGTGTCCTGACAGACACAGTCCACACACCTGGCTACAACGAGCCCAAGTCACAGTCTTCACACGGCAAGGAGAGACGCTCACCAATACAGCTCGAATTCCCACAGGGTACACCCATACAGAAGGTCACGTCGGACGATCGGTCAGCCTCTCCATATCGTCTTGACGGAGAGTCCTGTGGCCCTTTACTACACAGTTCTACTACTGACCTGGCGGTCAGCCTCTCCACGTCGACTTGACGGAACAGCGCCTGGGGCACAGGATGTACCTCCACACTCGGTGGCAAACAGTTCCAGGCCTGACTCAAGGGCCTCACCATTTTTTTTTTTTTTTCCTCTCGCTCTCGTTGTTTTTTTTTTTTATTTATTTACGTCATGTTGTTATGTAATTTTACACTGGCTGTTGCAATAGATCTGGAAGACGCGCACAACTAAGTTCAGTTCTTGCTTCTCATAGAACTGCTCCTTGACTATGGAGTCAACAAAGACACTTGCTTACATGATGGATAGCAGCGGCACTTCAGGAGCGAACCGTCATCCTACGGTTTAGAGATTTGACGTCTGAGCCTCATAAACCTTATATGGGATTACCCCAAGGTCCTCCTCTCTCCCCTGTTTTATACAATGTTTACAGTAAAGGCCTTGCAGACCTCAACAGAAACGGTATTGTGTTGACACTGGCAGATGACGGTCTGATCTACAAAATATCAAAGAATGCTGAAGAAAGAACGAAAGCAGTTCAGCAACAGTTGAACAACATTGCTCAGTGGTGTCAAGAAACTGGATCATCCATCAACCCTACAAAAGCCCAGACATTAGTCTGCACTCTCAACAACAAGACATCAGGACAAGTACCCTCACCAGTTTCCTTCAATGGAATACTAATTGAATCAGCTAACAACCTACGCTATTTGGGTGTAGGCTTTGA
>JADBJO010006499.1:22500-25000 GCA_016801955.1 Conus betulinus | reverse complement strand
GTAGAGACAATCATTTGTTGTGCCTGGCTTCTATTGATTTTCGACTCCCGGTGAGACATCATCAGACGTCTTGTCACTTCCAGTAACAGCAGGTTGACCTCTTTCTACACATCTTCTGTCTGTCTCTATGTCATGGAACATGTATCCTATCATTCAGTGGTGCTTGCGTCAATGATGACGGAAAGAAATGTAGCGTGCATGTGTGTGCGTGCGTGCATGCGTGCGTGCGTGTGTGCGTGTGTGTGTGTGTGTGTGTGTGTGTGTGTGTGTGTGTGTGTGTGTGTGAGTACGTGTTGACCATCCGAATAGTAGAAAACTATAATCCATTCCTTTGCATGTCTAGGAAACTTGACAAAGTTGATTTATTGTAAAAGTTAGCTCAACATTTTGAGAGAGAGAGAGAGAGACAGAGAGACAGAGAGACAGAGAGAGAGACAGAGACAGAGACAGAAACAGAGAGAGACAGAGACAGAGAGAGACAGAGACAGAGACCAGAGACAGAGAGACAGAGAGACAGAGAGACAGAGAGACAGACAAACAGAGACAGAGTGAGAGACCGAGAGAGACAGAGGAACAGACAGAGAGAGATTGAGGGGTGTATCACGTAGAAAAACTATTAAACCAGCAACTGAAATTTTGCGCACTTTCTAATCTGTCCTTGCTTTGCGAAATCTGTCATAAAATGTACAAAAATGTACCATGACGTATATATATATATATATATATATATATATATATATATATATATATATATATATATATATATATATATATATATATATAGAATACTGCTAAAACGCCTAATAAAATTCTTAAAGTGCTCAACCCCAAAACCATCCTGACGAGAGCGCTGGCTCGAAACAGATCTGCTGGTGGCTTTTAAAACTTCCTTTTATCACCCTACTTTAACAAAAATACATATGTGTATATATATATATGTGTGTTAAAATAGTATGGTAAAAGGAAGTTTTAAAATCAACAGATCTGTTTCGAACGCTGGCTCTCCTCAGGATGGTTTTGGGTCGCCTACTGCCGGTGTAATATGGCCTAATGTCACTGTTGCACGTGCGTGTTGTTCGGTTTTTCAGGTTGTTTACAGTTCAGGGTGCGTTTGCTGACAACCAAGCCACTGTGACATCAGAAAATGAAAAAGAAACATACATAGGGATCACTGAAAATCACTTCAAAACCAGAGATATGCAAACCATAAACAGCCATTCAACAAAGTAAAATACAAAAAACCAAACAGAACTGAGCAAATATATTTGGAGACTTAAAGACAAAAAAATAAAACTATAACATATCCTGGAAAAAATCATAAAAAGGGCATCACCATACAATAACATTTCAAAAAGATGCAACCTATGTTCAACAGAAAAATGGTTATACTATGCAAACCATACTTAGCAACCCTAAATACTAAAGTAGAAATAGTAAACAACTGCAGGCACAAATGGAAATCGTTGTCAGCAAACGCACCCTGAACTGTAAACAACCTGAAAAACCGAACAACACACGTGCAGCCAATCCGCACGTGCAAACAGTGACATTAGGCCATATAACACCGGCAGTAGGCGACCCAAAACCATCCTGAGGAGAGCCAGCGCTCGAAACAGATCTGTTGATTTTAAAACTTCTTTTACCATACTATTTTAACAGATGTTGCTCCCCAAGGGGTTGAGCACTTTAAAACCTAAAAAACCATACCCAATGGCATAAACAAAAGACTATCTAACCTGTCATGCAACGAGAAAGTATTCAACAGTGCAGCAGTTGAATACCAAGAGGCACTGAAAAAAAGTGGCTACAACTACAAACTACAATACAACCAGATAATACATGAACAGTAATAAGAAAAACAGGAAAAGGAAGATCATATGGTATAATCCCCATATGATGGAAGAATAAAGACTAATGTAGGAAAAGTTCTTATAACATCATTTCCAAAAGAACATGTACTATCTAAAATATTCAATAAAAACACCCGTCAAGCTATCATATTCATGTATGCCCAACCTCAAAAACATAATTGACTCATCTAACAAAACTAAAGGCAACACAGCCAAAAAGGGTAACAAAAGGACATCTTGTAACTGCACAAAAAAAGATCAATGCCCCCTGAATAATAAATGCCTTTACAATAATATTGTATACCAAGCCACAGTAACAACTGATAGTGACAAAGAAACATACATAGGGATTACTGCAAACCATTTCAAAACTAGATATGCAAACCATAAACAGTCCTTCAAAAATGAAAAATATAAAAACCAAACAGAACTAAGCAAACACATTTGGAAACTAAAGATAAAAAAATAGACTATAATATATCATGGAAAATTATAAAAAGAGCAGCACCATACAACAATATCTCTAAAAAATGCAACCTATGTTCTACAGAAAAGTGGCTGATATTATGCAAACCTCATCTAGCAACTCTGAATTCAAAAGTGAGATCATAAACAATTGCAGGCACAAATGGAAATTCTTGTCAACACAC
>JADBJO010006499.1:7500-12500 GCA_016801955.1 Conus betulinus | reverse complement strand
ACTGATTATTCATACTGTATGAGATATGAGTTGTTCTCTTTTTTTTTTCAAAGCATAATAAATGTACATAGCAATATCTCTTGTAATATGCACATTTTCGTTTGCAAGTAATTGTTTTAGTTCAATAGAGTTCACGTTCTGAAATTGTCTGTGCTTCAGTATGTATTTTTCTCTGAAAGGCATATAAGCATTGCATCTTAATAGAAAGTGGAGTTCGGTCTCAAGTTGGTTACAAAAAGGACATGCTTCTTCTTAAACATATTAACATTTCCGACCCCACCCTCTAACCACACTTCAGAAAATCCATATCTATCAAGACAACGTTTTATATCATATGCCCAATTACTTTTTATCATTCTGTCGTCAGTGTTGTTCAAAAGGCTGTTAATCAATGAAAGATATGCTTGCTTCGGTATTCTATTCAGTTCCATCTGTTGTAAAGAAAACCAATAGCTAAGTGCTCAAACACACACACACACACACACACCACACACACACACACACACACACACACACACACACACACACACACACACACACACACACACACACACACACACACAGAGAGAGAGAGAGAGAGAGAGAGAGAGAGAGAGAGAGAGAGAGAGAGAAACAGAGAGAGAGAGAGAGAGAGAAGGCATGGATGAATATGCCTTCTTCTCGGCATTTTGCTCTTTCTTTCTCTTCATTTTTTAATTCGTTTTGCTACATTTCACTTCGCTTTTTTTTTTTTCTTTTTTCCCCATTATATTTGTGTGTGTGTGTGTGTTTTTTTTTTTTTTTTAACTATCCAGCCTGTATCACGCGCAAAATCCAAAATCTGGATTTGTTTGTATTTGTGACGCACTGCCACCCAGTCACACTCCAGATGATTGTGAGGCAGTCAGATCATCCCGGCTGATATGACATCTGCCCTGACAGCACAGCATTGTAAGACAGCCAAAACAGCATGGTTAACATGACATCTGCCCAACCAGCACAACATCATAAGACAGCTAAACTAACATGTTTATATAATTAACATGGTCAACATGACGTCTACCTTAACAACACAACATTGTGAGGTATCCAAACCAACTTGGTCAACATGACGTCTACCTTAAACAACACAATATTGTGAGGCATCCAAACCAACTTGGTCAACATGACGTCTACCTTAACAACACAACATTGTGAGGCATCCAAACCAACTTGGTCAACATGACGTCTACCTTAACAACACAATATTGTGAGGCATCCAAACCCAACTTGGTCAACATGACGTCTACCTTAACAACACAACATTGTGAGGCTCCAAACCAACTTGGTCAACATGACGTCTGCCAAAAACACAACATTGTGAGGCATCCAAATCCACGTGGTCAACATGCCATCTGTCCTAACAACACAACATTGTGAGGCATCCAAACCAACATGGTCAACATGACGTCTACCTTAACAACACAACATTGTGAGGCATCCAAACCCAACATGGTCAACATGCCATCTGCCCTAACAACACAACATTGTGAGGCATCCAAACCAACATGGTCAACATGCCATCTGTCCTAACAACACAACATTGTGAGGTATCAAAACCAACATGGTCAACATGACGTCTGCCTTAACAACACAACATTGTGAGGCATCCAAACCAACATGGTCGGCATGACGTCTGCCTTAACAACACAACATTGTGAGGCATCCAAACCAACATGGTCGGCATGACGTCTGCCTTAACAGCACAACATTGTGAGGCATCCAAACCAACATGGTCGGCATGACGTCTGCCTTAACAGCACAACATTGTGAGGCATCCAAACCAACATGGTCGACATGACGTCTGCCTTAACAACACAACATTGTGAGGCATCCAAACCAACATGGTCGGCATGATGTCTGCCCTAACAGCACAACATTGTGAGGCATCCAAATCAGCAAGCTTCACATGACATCTGACCCAACAGCACGATATCACGAGACAGCCCCAAATCATCACGGCTGACATGCCGTCAGCTCTAACAGCACAACATTGTGAAACAACCAAATCAGCAAGGTCAACATGACATCTGTCCTAACAGCGCAACAGCATGAGACAACCAAACTAGCAAGGTCAACATGGCATCTGCCCTACCAGTACAACATTGTGAGACAGCCAAATCAGCATCTTCAAAATGACATCTGCCCCAACAGCACAACATTGTGTGATAGCCCAATCATCATGGTAAACATGACATCTGCCCCAACAGCACAACATTGTGTGATAGCCCAATCATCATGGTAAACATGACATCTGCCCCAACAGCACAACATTGTGTGATAGCCCAATCATCATGGTAAAACATGACATCTGTCCCAACAGCACAACATTGTGTGATAGCCCAATCATCATGGTAAACATGACATCTGCCCCAACAGCACAACATTGTGTGATAGCCCAATCATCATGGTAAACATGACATCTGCCCCAACAGCACAACATTGTGTGATAGCCCAATCATCATGGTAAACATGACATCTGTCCCAACAGCACAACATTGTGTGATAGCCCAATCATCATGGTAAACATGACATCTGCCCCAACAGCACAACATTGTGTGATAGCCCAATCATCATGGTAAACATGACATCTGCCCCAACAGCACAACATTGTGTGATAGCCCAATCATCATGGTAAACATGACATCTGCCCCAACAGCACAACATTGTGTGATAGCCCAATCATCATGGTAAACATGACATCTGTCCCAACAGCACAACATGTGTGATAGCCCAATCATCATGGTAAACATGACATCTGTCCCAACAGCACAACATTGTGTGATAGCCCAATCATCATGGTAAACATGACATCTGTCCCAACAGCACAACATTGTGTGATAGCCCATCATCATGGTAAACATGACATCTGCCCCAACAGCACAACATTGTGTGATAGCCCATCATCATGGTAAACATGACATCTGCCCTATCCGCATAGCATTGTGAGACAGCCAGGTCAACCTGATCAGCGGGGAATCTGCCCTAACAGCATAGCATCGTGAGGTAACAGATCAACCTGATTAGCGGGGAATCTGCCCTAACAGCATAGCATCGTGAGGTAACCAGATCAACCTGATTAGTGGGGAATCTTCCCTAGCAGCATAGCATCGTGAGGTAACCAGGTCAACCTGATTAGCGGGGAATCTGCCCTAACAGCATAGCATCGTGAGGTAACCAGATCAACCCAATTAGCGGGGAATCTGCCCTAACAGCATAGCATCGTGAGGTAACCAGATCAACCTGATTAGCGGGGAATCTGCCCTAACAGCATAGCATCGTGAGGTAAACCAGATGAGCTGGCTAACACGACGCCCGCCATAAAGGCACTAGACTTAAGGCAGGCAAATTAGCACGATCAACATATGTACTATGACAGCACGACATTGTGAGCTGGCAAAATCAACGGCTGGCATGGCGTCTGCCGTAAAAGAAGATATCGTGAACAAGACAGACATATCTATATGGGTTACATGACATCCCCTATGACAGCACACCAATGCAAAACATCTGAATCAAGATGGTTACCATATCATCTGATATAACAGAATGACAATGTTAACAAACAGCAAAATTAGCACTATTCCCTGTCGGCACGATAGTAAAACACTGGGAAACTGCTAAACCCGCACAGTTGACATGACTTCTGCCAAAGCAGCTTTGCACTTGGACAAACAGCAAAATTGGCATGGTTAGCATGATAGGTGCCACGACATCAAAACCTTGTGGAACAGATAATTCGGCATGATTAATAATTATGGCATCTAACATCACAGAATGATGCTTTGACGCAGCAAAATCAGCAGGGTTAGTATGACGTCAGCCTGATATGAAGACATTGTGAAACAGCTCAATTAGCATAGTAGACGTGGCATTGGCATTTACAGCACAACATAGTGAGACAGTCGCAGAAACGGGGTCTTCTAACCAACACAGTAAGCCAATGTCCCGTGTGCAGTGTAAACGTAGCGCGCGTGAAAGACCCCCACAGCATCTGATGAAAAATTCTTTTTCAAAATCCACGTTGATAATGGATGCCCGTCGTGGTCGACGAAGACATCAGTGACTCTGCATGTGTGAGCGCAAACCAAAGCTGGACACACAGATACGTCCGCACTCTGGGCATGCGACAGCTGTCATTGGGCCAGGTCTCCTCTCTTTGCGGGCTCGGCTTATGGTCTACTTCCTGCAAACGCTTCTCTTCGAAGCTATTTACTCCTTTGTAGACAGCAAGTCGCCAGGCACTGCGATCTGTGGCAAGTGTTTCCCTAGCCATGAAGCGGGATGCCACAGGCTGCCAGTGACACTTTCAGGCAGTCGTTGAAGCGTTTGAGTGGCCGCCCAGTGTTCCTTGTTCCAGCTGCCAGCTCAGAGAAGACCAGTTTTTAGAAGTCACGTGTCGTCCATTCGTACCACATGCCCAACCCACCTCAACTGCACTTTCATGATCAGCGCCTCAACACCAGGCATCTTTGCTCTGCGAAGGACTTTTGAGTTGGAAATCATGTCCTCCCAGGAGATGCCCATGATCTTACACAGGCAGCAGAGGTGGAGCTGATCCAGAGCCTTCAGTTGTTTCCTGTACAGTGTCCAGGTCTCACAGCTGTAGAGCAGTGAGGTGACAACGATTACTCTGTAGATTGCCAGCTTGGTACTCAGGACCATTGTATGTGCATGTCTCACAGGGGCAGGCATTGACTGGCCCACAGACAGACAGACAGACACTTGACATAGCATGATCATCAGAACTATCAGGTGGTGTGGGTACTGAGATTGACTTTCCTTCGCTTTCTGTTGTTGTGGTTGTAGTTGGTATTGCTATTGCGCTTGTTTTCTGTTGCTGTTGTTGTTGTTGTTCCTTTTATTGTTGTTGTTACCAATGGTGTTGTTGCAATTCTTATTTTTTGCTGCTGTTGTTTGTTGTTGTTGTTGGCGCTGTAGCAGCAGCAGCAGCAGCAGCAGTAGCAGTAATAGTAGTTGTT